>JANHFO010000866.1:182195-196118 GCA_032468095.1 Pareas carinatus
TCCCTTTTTCTTCTCTTCCCTCCCTCTGTTGGTCTGTCTGTAGTTTGTGTTAGTTTCTATGGATTTTGTAAAACTTTAGTAAAAACAAATTAAAAATAAGATTTTACTATCTAAAATGAAGATGAATAGTCCTGAAGACAATTAAAAAACTAAGACCACTGAAATATGTAGGACAAACATAAGACACCATTTTAACTTTAGTCATTAGTTAACTAAAATTAATTGCTCCCATAGATTTGAAGAAATCAATGAAAGCATATCTAAATGGGCATCAGAAATATTCAATTGGGACAATAAAGATAAAATAATGGCAACATATATCTAAAAATAGGATGAGGGAGTCACTATCTGCCATCCAAATGAAAATTAAATAATATTACATCTTACAAGCAAGGAAATAGCTCAGTCATCTCTTTCCTTTTAAGTATACGGTTAATCAAAACAACAATTTATGCAATTAGTATGCAACTAAAGAACCAGAGTGTTTTTGTTTATATTTTGCTTATATCTTTATAGGTTTATAGATAGACATGCATATATATTAAACCTGAATTAAACTTGGGCATGTGTGGTTAAATATCTAAAATATGTGATTGCTTATCTTATTAGTATGCATTTACTACTACTGAATACTTAAGCTAAGTAATTAAATATGTAAATGGACATTTGGAAATGTGAATGGAAATTTGTACACAAAATTATAATACCTGTTCTGGTTATGCATTGGCCGTAATTGTGTTTCCATTAGGCTTGAATTAATATCTGTTCAGCATCTGAACATTTGCAAGAGCAAATAGTTGGCAACTTCTCCATGGACTATGAAGGTCACTCATGATAAGTAGGGCTTTTGTCCATTTTACTACCTTCTCAGTCAAAGTATTCCACTGCACTGCAGGAAGCATTGAAAGCCACAGATGGTGCTGAAGGATAGAGATGAAAGCAATGGATAGTGCTTTTTACCTTTTAACAGCCCCAAAAGTTTTTCAGATGTTGCTTGTTTTCCAAAATATTTGCATGCTTGCACCTTACATGTTTATCTCCAGGAACAGTTTAAATGTGAAATGCGCACTCATCGACCTCCGTTGTGAATGCCACCTACAGCAGGTGAGTAATATGTCAAAGCTCTAGGCTAAATGGAGCAGAGATCTCATGAAGCATTGAAAAAGTAAGGGGTAAGCAACGTAGCATACTTTTTGCTGGAGAGGGGTGGAATATTTGCAAAACAAAAAAGTGGGGCATATTATTTCCAATTATTCCCATATTATTCCCAATTTTCTATAGAATGCCAATATGAAATGAGATAGAAAGAGAAGAGTACCTCCATACAATGCACTCATGGAACGAGATATGAATCAACATTGGCTCTGTAATTTTCTGATGCCAAATAGGGAGGTTAGATTGATCACCTGGACAAGCAAAGCTGTTGGAACACAATACGGAAAAACTAAGACAGTTGTTTGGAAGATAGTGGAAAACCTAGATATGTCTTCATGATTTGTATCTTTTGTCTCCTTAAGGTGGTGTCTCATAGTCCTTTTCACGCTACTTTTGTATGGTACTACACATTGACCTCCTATACCTGTCAACTCTGTTTAGAACTGGATGGATATATTCTCTTTTTTTCCCTTTCTTAATTTCTCCTCTTTCCCTATCTCAATTTGTCCTGTTTGAATGAATATGGACATAAAACTATTTTTTCTTGCAATTGACATGATATTTTAGGACACAGCTGAATTGGTTGAGGATCTTTATTTAAAAGAAAGAAAGAAAATATATTTTAAACAGAGCACAATGAAATTGCTTCCAGAGTTCTGGTCCAAAGTATGCTTTAGCTAAAATATGATTATTGGTAATATGGAAGAAGACATTTCCAAAGTATTTGGATTATTTTAAATTATTATATGTCTTTCTGCTTATACTATGAGTAATTAAATTAGTACAGCTGTACACAAAGCAAGCCATAAATCTGTATTAGAGCAACTGATTTCCCATTAGCAGATATCCTTGGTGTGAGACTCAAATTAATATTTATGGCTCCACATGAATATCTCGCACTTAGGTTATAAATGCACCTTGGAGGACACCAACAATTGTGCTCCAATTTGTACTCTCTTCAAAATGTGCATATTGATCCAAAAACAACTTTCAGATATGAATATATGTTAACATTTTTTTCTTTCTCTCCATGATTGTTCTGAGGAAAAAAATAACATTATAAGCAATGTTCAAAACAAGAAGCTATGATATTCATATCTATATAAAATGTTTTGGATCAGACTGTGAAAAAAATGAATATATGTATATGCATTTTTTTTGCAGAGCAAAAGACCTCTTCGTACTTTTATCTCCTACATAAGAGCAGATTTTGTCCTTGATAAATGGAATTGTTGTGCACAGACTTATCCAGGACCGAAGCAAAACAATATATATATATATATGTATATGATATGTATGGATCAGAGAGGGAAAAGCCATGGAAAACAGGACCAAATAGATATCTTTGGCCCTGTTTTCCATGACTTTTCCCTCTCTGATGTTAAGAAATCTTTTCAAATGTTTTGGTTTCTTTCTATACTTTCAATTTACAAATAATTTTTCACTTTTTTGTAATATTCTTATCTTTACATTTACAAATTTACTTGTAAATGTATTATATTCCAATATTTTTTGGTCCATTAGGCTGTTAAATATTGAAATACACTGTATAGTCTTTCTACAATGCAAAAATATTTTTTCCTTCCCTCCTCCCTCCCTCCGTCCCTCCCTCCCTTCTGAAATTAAGGTACAATTCCGATAGCATGTTAATGAACGTGACCTATTTCTACATCTACTTATTCTGAAATCATATTTGTAGAATTGCTTTCAAAACTTCCCTACCACATTCAGTCTAAATGTATCTCTCTTTCTCCCTGACTTTCCCCTCTTTTATCATTTACAGTTCTATGTGCCAAAATCACCCCACTAGTCTCCAGTGCATTGAACTGAAACCTGACCTTTAGTCTTCTAAAAAAATGAAAATCTTTAAAGCATTTAATGCAACTTAACCTTGCTCAAAAATAAACAAATATAAAAACAATAAATAAATAACACTACATGGCAGTCCTTAAAGAAAAGGAGCATAATTTAAATTAGGAAAAACACAAAAAAAAGTTAGATTCTTTAGATGCACATGAAAATGAATTGAGAAAATATATAGCCAGTGGTTAAATTACAGAAGGATTCATCATTCCCAATGTCAGAATTTATAATCAACTAAGTACAAACAAATTTACATGCACTAAAAATCAAATGGTTAAAAGAATGAAGGTAATCTCTGCTCTGCCTATCTGTCTTTCTAAATCTATGTATGGGATATGAATATGTTGCTCCTCGTGTAAACCATTGCCATATCTATACTAAAATTTAGAGAAATGAAGATGCTTTGTTTGTCCCTCTGAGATGTCCCCCTTCACTTTCATGATATTTAAAGTAGCCAGGTATATAAACTGAGATGCTCTATATTTAATAGGAATCATTTAGACTTGCTCTGATGCTGCAGGTCTAGTGGTTAAGGAACTTAGAGGAGACTGTAAAGCTGAATTTGTGACTGGACTGATCACTCCCTTTCAACCCAACTCACCTCACAGGATTGTTGTGGGGAAAATATGAGGAGGAAGGAGTATTATGTATAGTATGTTCACCACCATGAGTTATTGAAAATACTAAAGGCAGGGTAGAAAATATTTTTAAAATCCTTTTGTTTTTCTTTGTTTTCTTTTTCTTTGGAAATAAGGTAGGTATTATCCTGGGAATGACTATTACTGTAACGATGGCCTTCAATTCTATCTACTGTATATGTAAGCCTCGCCAACTATTGAAATCAATGAGAACCTAAACCACAAATCGAACTCATGGGATGGTTCCTAATTTATATCATTAAATTAAAATATTGAAGTGCACAGAACTGGAAAATAGTATCTGGGAATCATTAATAAATATCTAGGACAGTGGAAAGCAAAGCTATCACCATTATGGCAGAGTAATAGAACTACCTTTCCTAATAAATAGCCTTAACCATGGTTGAATGATAAATATGAAACCCTTAGACTTCAATGCTTTGTTGAAGACTGACTGACTGACTGACCACATATATATATTCACACACACACAACTGGGCACATACATACATACATACATACATACATACATACATACACACACAAGCACACACACCCTTACCACCGTTGGCAAAATTCACTTGTTTTCTGAAATTGCCCAAAGAATTAAGTACTTTTCAAAATATCTATAGGATATTATTATTCATCAGGCTCCATTTCCAGAAAAGAGAAGAAGTATAGTACAAAGAGACAGTATTTGCTGACCTTTTTGGAACAGAATGCAGGAGTTTTGCCCCTCGGTGTCACTTGTGACTCTGAATGGAGATCTTAACATTTTTAAAGTTTCTAGGGATCATCCTTTAAAGAAAGAGATCACAGAGATCTGCATTCCAAATTATTCTGCTGTCCCTGCTGGGTCACTATTAGTTTCATTGATGCAGAAACCCTCTTTTGCCTTAAGTGATAGAGAAAGGACCATTTTCCTTTCTTAAAAGTGGCAAAGTTTATTTCCTAAAGAACTCATTAAAAAAAACACATTCCCCAGGAACACAAGATCTCTCTATATGTTCAAACAATGAACATTCACTCGTTGTTGCTGCTATCCCTCAGCTTCCAGTTGTGTAGATGGAGATTGTGAGTGGGGGGGGACCCTTGGAAATAAATAACTGGTGTTGGAAGGCAACAGACAGTGAATTATCCCCTATTTGAGACACACTCAGGATTTATTATGAAAGGACATAACCACTAGCATCTCAGCTATATGCAATTGATTCAAGCAATTATTATAACCAGCCCACAAATTTTGGTGATTTTCCCAGGAAGTTGAGAAGGCAGAAGCTGAGTCTTAACCTTAAATATATTAATTGCTACATCAAACACAGCAGAATACCCATTTCTCAGGAGGAAAATTCAAAAGGAAAGTGGATGGTCAAGAAACTGAATACAAGGTCAAGACTGCTATTTGAGAACCAAACACCAACCAGCCCTTATTTTTTAATGAGAGTGTTTGATGTACTTATCAAAACAAATGGATCTACCAGGATGGTGCAGTGGTTAAAAGCAGCACTGCAGGCTATTTCTGCTGACTGCCATCTGTCATTATCCATCAAGTTCAGCAGCTCGATTCTCACTGGCTCAAGGTTGACCCATCCTTCCATCCTTCTGAGGTCAGTAAAATGAAGACCCAGATTGTTGGGAGTAATATGCTGACTGTTAAAATTGCTTAGAGAGTACTGTAAAGCACTGTTAAGTGGTATTTAAGTCTAAATAATAAATAAATAAAATATTTACTGCCAGATTTTACTGCCAGTGGAGCAAAGGAGTAGTCAGTGATAGCAAAAGGATGGCCATAAAGTTTATCAAAGTTATCAAAACTTTATCTCTTTTTAACTTGGGGTTAACTGTGGAAAAGAAATAATCAGATCATCCAATTATTAATGAAAATTAAAGTTATCTATCTAAATGAAAATTGTAGCTGACTTATTGGGATTTGCACAACACATTAAATGGGGCTAAACTTGGTGTAGTTTTGGGTGGAAATCACCATACTCTGTTTGTCAACCATAAATGCACATTAAAATGAACCTGTCTATTTCACATCTTAAGGAGCAGAATCTTGTTGGACCTATTTTAACATCATCAAGTATCTGAAGGCTTCCTATGTTTTGCAAAGAACAAAGCGGGCTCAAAGATAGGAGCGAATGTGATATAGTGTTTAAAGATGCAAACTGGCATTGGGAGAACTAAGGTTCAAGTCCACTGTTGGTCTTGGAGAGTCATTTGGTATTTTGTGCCGGACCATTTAACTCCACCCTACCACACACCATTATTTGCTATGGTAGAAATAAGAATGACTGAGTACTTTGTATATTGCCTTGACTTCCTGGATGAAGGGTGGGGGTACAAATCAACAAACAAAGTAATGAACAATTAATAAATATAATAAATAATGTAAGGATACAAATCAAAGAAATAAATGAACAAATAATGCACTGTACTCATATTGACATAATGAATTGATGTGAATACAATTATGACTTGTTAACTTGGGTTTAGTGTTAATGTGTTGGTTGAAATCAACTGTTGTGTGCCCAGCCAGTCTTCCTATATTGAACATTTTTTTAAAAAATTGAAAAGAAAGAGAAGCAAAAGAAAGATGCCATGGCAAATAGTCAGAATTTTGATGGTCCTAACTGCCTATGTCAGCCAGGTACTGATGTTTGCTGGTCTCATAATCACCAGTTATTTCTTAAGTAGGCATTTGCTTCTTCTTTCTTGACTGTGAAGCACTTGATTTCTGCCCTAAAAGGTAGTTCTAGATGCACCATTAAACTGAGTTATTTCATGCCTGAAGAGATATTTACCTGTCCTCATTTAATTACTAATGAAGTGAATGAGATTGGAACTCTTAGTCTTCAGCCTCAGCAGAAAAAAATAAACTTAGTTTGATTTTCTCCTGTATGTTAGATTCTTCCAGTGTGTCATCCCTTCAATGCTGTTTGTAGCAAATGAAGGAAAATCTGGGAAAACTGCTTCTTCTGGCCATCAGAGTTATGCTGAAACTTGACCCGATCCATAATATAAAGATCCTTTCATTTGAAAAAAAATAGATCTAAAACAGTATAAAGCAAAGTGTAATAGTAATAATGCAATAATAATGATAATATAAATAAGAACCCAGTAAAATGTAATTTTTGTTCTCTTATTTATTCTCTTTATTATCCAGACCCAAGCATAGTTTCCTGTCCTCCCACTGCATATGCTGTATTAGTGAACATTAAATGAAAATAATTTGAGTATCATTACATTCAATTAAGGTTGAGTTTCTATGGAAGTAGTACAATAGCTACCTGAACACCCAAAGAATTCATCTTGATTAAAGCTACTGCAAAAATGTAAAATAAAGAATGATTTCCTACTTACAAGGGTCAATTGTTTAGCAATAAGTGGTCAATCATTATCAATTCATTATATATTACATAACATTAATCACAGCTAATTCTTTGGTTATTGTTAGTGTAGTCATAATCTGGAATTCTATGACAATTTATTGATTTATTTAATTTTATAAATTAATTTTTGACCGCATCAATCAAGATGTCAATGTGTTTAATGTGACTTGTATGCTTATTTCTTTGAGTTTCACATAATTTATTTAACTGTTATTTAATATAACTTTTTACCTATGGCACTCCCCATTTTTTTGCAGTTAGATATCATCAGGCCTTCAAATGGCATAAACTACATATCGTGCACAATATGAAAGAGATAGGACAGAGCAATGAGAATACGACAATGATGGGGCCTTCCACCTTTATGTAAGGAAAGGTTAACTGAACTAGCGCTTCATAGAAGTGAAGCACCTAGCTTTCAAGGGGATTAAAGAAATCTGGGAAAATGAATATCAGTTGCACACACCCTAGTCAGCTTACGACTGGACGATTGCAGTGTGATACATTAGGCTAGCCTTGAACATTGCTCAGAAACTATAGTTGGTCCAGTGGTATGAACAGTAATGGGCATGCTGCAGTATGCTCATATGTATTTCATGAGTTGCATTGGTTGCTAGTGAGCTTCCAGGTACAATTCAATGTAATAGTTATCATGCTGTCATGGTACAGGATCTAGTTATTTGAGGAACCACCTTTCTATGATTGTTACTATCTAATATATCTAATATATTGGGAAGAATGGATGTGCTCCAAGTTCCCTCAATTAAATCAGGTCAGCACCTGGGAAATGTACTTTCACTATTGCAGCACTTGTCTTCTGGATCAGAATCCTCAGAAATTCGTATGGCTCCCACCCTGATGATATTTTAAAGTCCTTGAAAATATGGCTATTCGCCCATTCCATGAAGCCCTGTACCATCATTCTTTTTTTCTACTTATTGTTTTCTCTTCTCAACATGGATGATATTTTCTCTACTTTTAAAGTGTTTCTTGCTTTTAAAATGTCCAATCATTAGGAGTCAGGAAGCCTCTGGATTATATAAGTAGATTGATGTTTGGAGAGATAAGCATGTGGAGTAAAATCCGCTCTCAGTTTTAAAGAGGTATAAGAGAACAGGCGTTCATAGATGGAAACACACACACCCAATAGAATTTCACAAATTCTCTCTTCTTGGAAGATATTTCAAATCCCAATTTGGTTTTATCATCTTTAAATGAGAGCTGGGGGAGAAATGCAAGAAAATTATTATTTTTTGCTCAATTTTAAAGTATGACTCACCTTTCCACCCTCAGGAGCCAGCTTTCTGCCTTTTTTGCTAGATCAAGCAGATTCATGAAAGATAGCATTCTGGAGGAGCTGTTTATTTTTTCAAATAGGTTCAGCTTCCCAGGACAGCTTAGTAGTAATTTTTCAAGGAAAATCTAGTAGGAAATTCAACCAAAGGATAGTCAAAGGATCTTTCATGTTGCTCTTCCTGCATTTTAGAATAGACATCCACCACATTTGGCCTACAAAATGTTGTATCACAAAAGGCAAGAGTACATGGATACATTTCATTTGCTGATTGTGACAGCTATGATATAATAAGTCTACTTTAGAACAATGAGATATAATATATATGGGGCAAATGAATGGATGCAGAAAAACAAATGAATAATTTACTCAAGTCACAAACAGAAGAAAGACCCTGCTTCAAGCCTGCTATCTTATAATAAAATTCTCTTTAAAGATCTGATAAAAATTAGTTTATTAGAAAGAATAGACACAATGAAATAGCAGAGTCATCATAAAATTATTGCAATTCCTAAGTTGCTCCCAATATACTAAAATGAATAACAAGGCTGAAATGAATGAGGAGCAGGCCTAAGTATCTTATTATCTCGCAGTGACTGATAGGATAGACAAAAACACTAACTATTCCTTGATGATGATGAGGAGGAGGAGGAGGAGGAGGAGGAGGAGGAAGAGGAAGAGGAAGAGGAAGAGGAGGAGGAGGAGGAGGAGGAGGAGGAGGAGGAGGAGGAAGAGGAAGAGGAGGAGGAGGAGGAGGAGGAGGAGGAGGAGGAGATGATAATTAACTTCTTGATTAATAATATAAAAATACCTAGATATCACAGAAAAGGGTTAGATAATTCTTATATAAGAGCATCAACTGTGACATAAGCTAGAATATCCCTAGAAAATACATGCTGTCTGCATAGAAACAGTGAGACCTGGCCTTGTCTGAGTACTTAAACAGAACTGTATAAACTGAGAATAAATCTTTAAGAAGGAACCTCAGTGTTCACTTCTGATCTTGCTTTCTTAAGATTTTAAACAAATAAATTGCACAGCTGACAAATGGCATGGAAACTAATGTACACATTACTATGTCCCTCTTCCTTTAAATAGCTGACCTCTCTATCACAATTAGCCCAAAAAACAAATACTGAATTATGATCCTGGAAAAGATCCTGTTTTATTTAATTAGAGAAATAAAATGTATGACTCAACTTACTGCCTATTATATGGGGGGATATTCACTCTTTTATATTGATTCCCTTTTGCTTCTTACAGATTTTTTAATACCTTTTTCATACCTTTTATCAATTCACGGGAAAATGGGAGAATCACCTACAGGGCTCAGTAATAATTCTGGATTATAAAATGCCTTCCAATGAAAAACTCAGGTTGATCTCATTAGCAATTTCTTTTCAAGCAGCCATTTGATAGCCAAGGATAAATATTGGGCAAGCACATTAAGATTAACCTTTTCAGTGTTTTCATGTGTTCATAAAATGGCTGCATAAACAATGTTTAGCTACACTTTGAAGAAATATATAAGTGACTGCATACAAAGAAATGAGAGGATGGGGAGGGAGGGAGGAGGGGAGTAAGGGGGAAGAGAGAGATGCTTTGTTTAACACAGACTAGCAGAAAAGTGCTAGGGAATCTATCTGGTATAGAAGTTAAGGCATCAGACTAGAAACCAGAAGACTGTGATGTCTAACCCCAGCTAAGACACAAAGCCGGTGGGGTGACCTTGGACCATGCACTTTTTGTCAGCAGCAGAGAATACATACCAAGCCACAGTATTCAAAACTATGGAACAAATATGCCATGAAGCTAAGAGATGCATTTGACTTGTTTCATGTCAAGAATGACTTTAAGGCGAAATAGTTGTTTCACCTCACTCCACCATCCCTTGATTATCTGCCAAAGTATCAGATAAAAGAATCATAGGAGAATCACAGAATTGGAGGTGGATATTGAAGCCATCAACCCTGCTGCTAAACACAGATATTGAAATTCAAGCATTCATAACAAATAGCTATCTAACAGAAATTTGATCATTTCTAGGCAAAGAGAACTTACCATGTTTCTGGATAATTAGTTCTATTATTAAACTGTTCTGATCATTGCTATCGCCTGAATTCAATTGGTCTTCCTAAAAACACCTTAAAACCTTTATTCTATAATCTGCACAAAGAAATAAAAGAATAATTCTTGATTTTCCCCCTATATAATGAATAATTGCTATCATAAGTCTAGGATAACACATTTTTAATTACTAGTTCCTTCAAACTCAATTCATTCTTACCTTGTAGGTTCTCATTCTCATTACTCTTGTCTAAATATATTCCAGTTCTTTGATTCCTTCTTTTTTTACTTGTGGACTATTTTTGCTCTTCAGATTTCACAAATTTTCTGTGATTTCTCCAGGATACTGAATATAGGTTATTCCAAATCATCAAGAAGAACTTTAAGTAGTCCAGAATGCAATTCATGTGATACATTTTTCAGTAGACAGTTTCTTTCAAGGGACATTTACTCATGAATAACATGTAGGTTTTAAGGAATATAGATAAATAAGTACAAATATGGAAATACTAAGGAATGGTGTGATATAAAAGCTTCCTTAGCTTGTTACACAGTAGAAATAAATTTTATAAGGAAAATTATAATGTTTGAGGGTTTATTTTTCTTAATTTAACAATACTTTTTAGATACAAAGTTTCTTCCTTTGGTTGGGGTCTTGTCCACTGCAAGAGTCAAATAATCAAATATATTTATGAAAATAAATCGAACCAGCAATTCAGTCTCTAGATTAGAAAAATAATCTAACTGCACAGAGATTATAGTTGTGACTTGATGAGGTCTCCAGTTCAATATACAGTATTAAATCTCATTTATGTTTCATTTATCAGTTATAGTTTGTTTACCATAATTGTTGTGGTGAGAATGGGAGGACAAAGGAGTATTCAGTATGTTCGCCACCTTGAGTTACCTATACAATAATAAAGGCAGGATAAAAATCTAATTAGTAATGAAATAATCAATAGAAAAAGGTAGTATTTTATATTTTTGCTTGAAATATGTGATAAACAATTATTTAATCAAAGCTTCATCATCCTTGTTAAACAAAGCATTATGACATCTTCATTGACCCAGTATTACTCATCAGAAATATTCAGATTTATATTTTATTAACATCCATCTCATGTTTAATAACATTGTTAGGTACGGAATTTAAATGGTGTATATGCTGTTTTGCTACATATTGAAGCTGGGTAGTTAAAAAAAGGTCTTGTAAACATTATATAGAATGCATGTGCTTCTGCATGTTCTAATAAAAAATAGAACCAATTGCTTCTATATTGTTCTGGTTTTCATATTAAATTCACTTTAGGGTCAATGGATACTTTTTGAAACTCTCAGTGAACTTTGGATGCCGTTTAAAGCATGGAAATGACAAGGTCCCATGTGAAAGTCTTTGCATAATCATTTACATTTTATTATTTTCACAGGCTCCACACTTGGCGCATAAAAACCCTGTATTGTGGAAATTTCCATTATTATGTTGCAGAACATATCAATAGACTGAGTCCTGGAAATATTTTTACATTATAAAGAATATTCAGTAATAATAAAAACAATGAATTTTTTAAAAAAATTCAAAACCGAATTACAATTTTCATTTCAAAAGTATTTTGAAACAACAATTATGCTACATTACAAGAGACTGACTATAAAGAACTGGTTCTTAGACAACATTAAGCTGAATTACTCTGTAGAAGAGTTCAATCAATCAATCTTAGAAATCTTTGGATAATTAGCTATTAATCAATAAGTAACGAAAAATATTAACAATAAAACAGAAAGCAACAACAATATTTAAGAGGAGAAAAAGAAGGGGTAAAAAAGCTGGTTTATTGTATAGATTAAGAAGAAATTATACAAAAACATCTCTTCTATCTCTCTTTATTACAAATTTATGCTCTCTAGCAAATAAGATGGATGAATTACTCATTCTCAACAGATATAATACTCACTTTAGAAATTGTGCAATAATCACGCTTTACTAAAACATGACTTAATGAAACAATTGAAGACAGAAGTCTTCACATTCCAGGATTTCAAACAGAAAGAGTGGAAAGAGAGACAAAGTCTTCCGGAAAAAATAAGGGTAGAGGTCTTGCCTTTTACATTAATCATAGATGGTGTAAAGATATAGCAATGCTAAAGAGATATTGTGATGCAGACTTAGAAACTTTATTCATAAACTGTGAGTTTTCTATTTCCCCAGAGAATTTTCCTCTTTTGTACTGGTTGCAACATACATTCCACCAAAAGCCTCCATAAACAATGCATTACATAATCCAACCAGATTTCATGGACTGAAGTAAAATACTCTGATTCATTCCTAATGATATTAGGTGACTTTAACAATGCCAACTTAAAGAACTTCCAAAATTCTTCCAACATGTCAACTACTAGAGGAGAAAACATTTTGGACCACTCTATACAATGTTACAAAATGCCTATAGATCATTACCACAAGCAAATGTTGGAAACTCTGATCACTGTATCTTGTACCTGTTTATAAACAAAGGTTTAAAACTATAAAGCCAACAATTAAATCAGTGAAAGCTTGGTCTGAAAGGGCAAAGACAAAACTACAAGCTTGCTTTGACTAAACAGACCAGAGCGTGTTTTTTTTAGCCTTTTCTTTTTTTTAGCCTTTTCTTTAATATTTTATTAATATGTTTTAGTTTATATGCATCACATATCAGACAGAAATATGGTCATAAGGATAGGATCCAATCAAAAAATTTCTCCACAT
This sequence comes from Pareas carinatus, assembly GCA_032468095.1. Classification (NCBI taxonomy): domain Eukaryota; kingdom Metazoa; phylum Chordata; class Lepidosauria; order Squamata; family Pareidae; genus Pareas; species Pareas carinatus. The sequence goes on from JANHFO010000866.1 coordinate 195,348, forward strand.
ACATCATAATCATGACTTTTAAATCTAATATCTTGTATATCATTCTTTTCAAACATTGTTATTAATCTCTGTTTCTTTTCCTTTTGTCTCAACTCACATTCACCACAAGTCAATTAGAGATGTAATCATGTAAACAGGATTCAATCAAAAAATTCCGTCACATACATCATAATCATAACATATATCTAATATCTTCTATTTCATACTTGTAAAACATTATTATAGATCTCTATTTTTCCTTTTATCAATCCATTTTCTTCTCTTTCTCCACATCTCTGTCTTCCTTCTTATCCTTTCTTCCAAAACCTTTCCTCTCTCTTCTCTCCCTTCTTTCTTCCACCTTCCTCATACTTCTTTCCCTTTTTCATTCCGTTTTCTATTTCCCTCTTCTCTTTCTTCCTCTTCTTTCCTTTCAACTTTCTCCTATCTTCTTCTTACTTCCTTTCCCTTCTTTTTAAACCTTCCCTCTGTATTCTCTCCCTTCTTTCTTCCACCAGACCAGAACATTTTTGAGGATATCTCTGCAGACTTGGATGAATGTACAGTCTGTTATATCATATGTCAGTTTCTGTGAAGACCTATGTGTACCAACAAAAAACATTAGAACGCACAGTAACAATAAATCCTGATTTACAGATAAATGATTATGTCGTGCCAAAGAAGAAATCTGCAGAAAAGGAGATACAACTCTTCAAACCAGAAATGTTTTAACAAGAGAGATCAGAGCAGCAAAAAGAAACTACTCTGAAAAGCTGAGCAATCAGTTCTCAA
>JANHFO010000866.1:202570-213099 GCA_032468095.1 Pareas carinatus
AGAGAGAGAGAGAGGCAGGCAGGCAGGCAGGCAGGCAGGCAGGCAGGCAGGCAGGCAGGCAGGCAGGCAGGCAGGCACAGAATTCAAAATCAAACATGCTAAAAATAAAAGGGACTATATGTTTGGATTAAGATAAACTCATTGTTAATAAACTTCAGTGTAAGACTTACAATATAGGAACACAGAGTTTTATAGAGGCAAATAATTACTGCCTCAATTTAATGAAACATATATTCACTTATGCCAGTTTTGCCATCTAATTTGTTGCCCCTGAATTAAGGGATTACAAGTCTGTAAAAAAGGAGATTTCTTTTTATTCTCTATAGTTGCTTCAGTTCCCCTACCTCAAGTTTCCCCCCTGAAAATATCAATTATAATCACATTTTGACACAAATTACAGTGATATGTAATGAGTTAAACTGCTTATATCACTGAGAATAGAGTGTCATTGTTGTAATATTTTAGAAAAAAAGAGCAAATGCTAACAAATAACATTCAGCTGAAGTCCAGTCCCTGGTTTTCTCAAATTCTTGTGATCTGGGGGATGGTCAGCCCCCCAAAACCTCTATTGCATGCTGATCAAGTTGCTTTAGGATAGAGGGTGAAATTCCATGAAATTCACACTGGAGCTACCCAATCTATCTAACAATGGGGGAACTCTACTGTTTGAGTTCCTCTTAAAATTTGGAATTATGCTATATTTATAGCATGATTGTATATGATTATATTTAATAATTAGGCTATATTTATTAATATAAATTCATAAACTGGATATTTAAAACCATTGATTTTTCACCAACTACTCAATGTCTCCTCGAATTTACTTTGATGTTAAAGTAAAAATAAGAGCTAGAAAAGATCTTCTTGACCTTTAAATTAGAACAAATAGATGCTGAATCAGTATTTAAAAACAAAGGATAACAATCATATAGAGACGCCTGTTCAAAGTTAAATAGTAATATTAATGATATTTATCATCAAGCTGTTTACAATAAAATTCTGTAAATTGGTTTATCCTACGATTAAGTAGTAAATGTTTTTCTTTCTTTCTTCTGACATGCCTTTGTCCTCTTCTTTAAAGTGGCAACGAAGTCATTAGTTCTCTGAAGCTGCTGCCTGAAAACAATACTGCTTCACTGAGAAAGCAAGTAGCTAGAGAGATGAGTTATGAAGAACAAAGTTCTCATTACATATGCTTCAATAATCCTTAATTCTGGGAGGGAAAATAGCCAATAACTTTTGAAAGGGGCTGTGAATAAATGCACTTAAGGCAAGATAATATACACTTAAATTGAGACTAGCTGTTTAGGATCTTCTTCAAGGCAAAGGCCATGAATAACTGAAGCCAATGTGAGGTCGATTATTTAATAGGTATTTTGAAAAATCACCCTGCCTGTGCTGTACACATGATGGATATTTCTGAACCAAGTGCTATTTGAGATCAGATTGGAGGAGAAGATGACCCAGGAAAGGGAAGAAAAAGAGAACATAAATAAGCTTTGGAATGTTCTCCAACTCCTTTTTAACCATAGGCTGGATTCTTCATGTGTTGATAAAGCCTTGGAAATTAAGAGAGAAGTTCCCTCTCCTTTTCTTTCCTTTTCTGCAGAAATGCCCTTGTCAATGTATCTTTATCAGCCAGCACGTGCTTGATACTGACACTGACCTTCACCAAATTAGTGGAGATACAATTTGATTAGCATGAAGAACTTTTCTATGAACAGCATGCAAATAATAAGCAGGCAAATCGTTTGGCTTATTTATTGCTCCTTGAAATACAAATTTCCTGTTGACTGGGGTTTCTGTAGAGGATTTCTTTTTTAAAATGCTATTTATTCCTTCCTTCTTTTTTGGCATATTCTACTCATCATGTGAGTTTTAAAAAAAAGATTTAAAAAACCAACTAATCTTGATATGATCAAAAACAAAATACAAAATATCCCAAACCTTCCTCCTCCTTCACTCTTCTTCTTCTGAAGAAACCGTTATTGTTAATTTACTGTATCAAATATATAAAACTAATACAAAAATGCAAATAAATACAAAGAAAACAAAACTTCATAATAATTTATCAGCCCTACAGTTGTTCCTGTAATTGATGCCACAAGAGAATTAAAGAACAGAACAGCAAATGAGGACCCAGAATGTTTGGGGAAATGTGCTGACATTGTAAACTGCCCAGAGTGTGCTGTAAAATTCCTTGGAGTAGTATATAAATCTAGGTGGTATCTGTGTTATCACTCTGTTCTGTCCTGACCACTCAATCCAATGCAGTACAACCAACACAAGCTATGAAAAGGATAACATTGCAATGCATCAAAAAGATTTCAGAAACCACCAAAGACATGGTATCACTGTAGCACACAAACCAACGAAAGGTGTCCAAAATCTCCTACGTAAACCAAAAGACCCATGAGTTCCAGAAAGAAACAGGAATAGTAGTCATCCAGAGCATACAGTGTATGTACTGCAATAGCCACTATATAGGACAAACAGACAGAGGACTAGCACAATGTATGCATGAACACCAACTAGCAGTCAGAACACGTGATCAAAACTGAAATGCATTCAGGGTAATGTAATTTGCTTAGTCATTTTCCTAAAGTAGTCGAAGCCTGCAGGCCCAGACTAGCTGTCTCCAGGGGTCGCTCGAGCGGGAAATCCTTAATAGCCTATTGGCTGCCTCCTAGAGGCCACTCCGTATATAAGCCTGTTGCGCAGCAGAAATTCCTAAGAACCGAGAAAACAACAAAAACTGCTTAATTTCACAACACATGGACAGGCTTAACTATAACTTATATTATATATTATAACTAAACTATAGTTTCAACTGGAAAATTGAGCATCCTAGACCAAGCCAAGTACAAAAATGCTAGAATATTCCTAGAGATAAACAGCCTCATCTACATACCATTCAAAAGAAACAATAAAAAAACCAAACAGAAAAGAAAAAGACTGAAACGTGCCCACCAGCAATCAAAACCCAGATGAGCAAACAATACCCCAATGGTTGTTCTAACCACCATTCAGACAAACAAGCTAACAGTAAACAGTGACCCAATCAAGAAACCACCAAGAGCACTCCCACTAACATAGACAAGGCAAGCCACTAGTATATAAAAGGAGAGCAAGCTAGCATCAAAGATGCTGTCTACTTTGCTAATAAAATTTACAAGGAAACAACCAACTCAAAAACCACAAAGGACCTCTCTGTTCAGTCCTATAATTTCTATGGCCACCATTACTTCCAAGACATGGAGAAGCAAACAAAATCAAAAGCATATATGAGTATACAATGCTCCAGTTCATAATCTTTGGTTTCAAATATCATATCCAGATAAAAAGTATTTTATCAGGGCAAATGGTTAAATGGTCAGGCTAGAAATCAGGAAAATATGTGTTCCAATCCCAGTTTAAGCATGCAAGTTGTCTGGATGACCTTGGGTCAGTCACTATCTCTCTCAGATCAACTCACCTCACAGGGATGTTTTTATGTACAATAGGAGAAAGGAGTTTTAGGTACATTTTCCATCTTGAATTATTATAAAAATAATAATCCTAAAATAAAATAATAGATAAATAAATGTTTATTTAGCAAGAACGATTTACTGGAAAAGTAAGGGAGGCTCGAAATGCCATTTCCAGCTATTTGCTATCATTAACCAGTCATGCCCTAACCTCAGCTGCAATACCAGATTGGGATTCAAACCTGGGTTTATTTACATGCTAGGTTATGGCCACTACACCACAGGGTCTCACTTTGCTGACTTGTCCAGGGAGTATTAGACTTTTACGAGATGTGACACCAGGTTTACCCTGATTACAGGGGTGGAACATCCAATAAATGTTTAGTAGAATGCATGATAATAGATTAGTTTATTTAATCCATTATTGGTTTTACTTAACAAGCTCTTCTGCAAGTATAATGCATTGTGAGTGAAACAGAAAAATAATGCAGAGAACTAGGACTGATGGTTATTCTGTGAAGTTCCTGAATGTTTATCTTGGGAAGAACATGTCTGACAAGCAAATAATAATATTAACATGTTTTATACTCTTCCTGATTTTGGTGACTCACACCATTATTTGCAAAGCAACAGTTCTTCCAAAATCCATTTGTTAAAAAAAAAAACAAGACTGCCTTGATATGGATGAAAATAGTCCCGAAGACTTTAAGTGGACCATTGTAGTCCTTACATCTACATTTTGGAGATGACAAATGAAGCAGACAAAAATCATTATATGTACTGCAGTTTTGCGGCAGCCTATGTGACATGGCATCTGATGTTCCAAAGCGGTTTTTAACTCGTTCTATGCAGCACTGCCTCAGGAGAAAAAACATTCGTTCAAGAAAATGTGTGAGGAAAGTAGCAATAGCATCTTGAAGTGGCCGCAGGCAATGTACTCCCTGTCACCTGCTGTATTGCCCTGACTTTGAGACATCATGGCTTCCGTCTCTGTTACAGATCTTAGCATTTGCCCCTAACCTTGTCCACTAAGGAATGCTGAGTTGCCTTATCTCTGTTGTTTAAAAGAGAGATTTTGACAGGTTCTTTGTTCTTGGATTGTCTGAGCCTGTATCATAAAAGATAGCATCAATAAATAAAACTGGAACAAGGCTGGAATGATGTTTGTGGATAATGTTTGGATGGGAGATTTTTTTTAAAAAAATGCTGAAATTGAAACATGTCGTGTTTATTTTTGAAATTTGAAAACAAAGTGCAAATAACTACTCCCCTTCCCCTCCCATAAGATTACAAAATCCCGAGTTTCCTGCTTTAATTAACCAATTGACTATGTAGCTCCATTTCTTGTTCATCACTGTTAGCTTTGAAGAAAGTTTTCAAGTTTTTAAAGGTGGCAAGTTAATACTAAATATTATTCAAAGAGTTAGTTAATTTTAAAGGTACTTTAATTCATAATAACAGTCTGTATGTGCACATGTTTGTGTGTGTAGAAAAAGAGGCATTGAAAAGTGAACACATATTGAAAGGATCCAGCAGAGAACTTTCCGGAAGCTATTTCAATCAGCCTATATCAGGAATCCCTCTTCCATGCCCCTCTCACTCACTCTTTTCCCCTTTTTAGAGTAGCTTTTATTAAAAGTTTTTAATTATATAATAAGAAATGGTTGTCAATGGTTTTCCCCTTTACAATTATCACCATGATTTAAAACAAAAAGATTTAGGGTATGGAGCAACATAAGATATAATTTGAAGTGCAATTGTATTAATAATTAACATGTAATTGCTAAAATGTGCTGAAATTTGAAATGGAAAAAGAAAAGGTTAAAGAAGTGGACTAAGAATTTTGGTTATAATACACAGAAGGACAAATGAAAAATATGTGGTAAATAATGTTGAAATGTACATTGTGTTATGATCATAAAGGGAATGTTTATAAAATGAGGTATCATTGGTACATGACACCATAGAAATTATCTGGAATATATAAAGGTATTCCAGATGTTGAAAATGTGGACAACATGAAAGGACATTCTATAATGCTTGGCATATATTTAAAAAAGCAAAAAAAACATTTTTGGATTCAAATACGCACATTGATACATAGGATTTTTTTTAAAAATAGTATTCAATTGAAGCCAGAATGTTTCTTTTTTAGGACAGATAGCTACCCAATTAGAAAACAGTAATGGGAGGTTATTTCAATATATAATTACTGTGGCACAATTATATGCATAGAAATGGAACAATTCAGAAATACCCACAATGGTTGGCGAAATTGACAAAACTTACTGAGGTGGCCAAACTGAATTATTTGATTAGAAAATGGTCATTATTGACATTCATAAATGACTAAAACCCCTTTATGGACTTTTTGCATTAAAAAAAGTGATTTTGTCACTTATGGTTTTGAAGATTAGAAAGAATAGATCATAGAAGGAAATGAATCATTATGCAATCTAAGAGAGAGATGTTTGATTAGAATTATATGTATAACAATCAAGAAGATTTATTGATTATGATCTGTTCTTTTCTTCTTTTACTTTGTCTCTTTTTCACATTATGTATTTTTTTCTTTGAAAAAGAAAGTCATCTTCCTCATCACCATTGATAGCAGATCTAATGACTGTTCTTTATTTTCATTGTTCCAGTCCTTTGCAATATAGTCCTCTGCAAAGCAGAGATAATTATTCATTTTCTTCCTACTACTGCTGTTTGCCTAGCCTTCTAAGTCAGAGCAGGAGGGGAATGAAACGGCCAAAATCCAAAACATGGACCAAACCAAGATGAATTTTCTCTTACAGGACCCTCCTAATGGGGGTAAATCTCAATAGCTGTCCTACTTTACCAACTCTTGGCATTGGTCCATAATTTTTGAAAAGGAGTTTGTGGATCTCTTTGTGAAAAAAAGCCAGAAAAGATAAAAACATTTTGCCTCACGTAATCAAAAATAATTCAGCAATCTAGTTTAGATCTGAACCATACTGACTAAACACTAAATGATCAAAAGCAAGAAATGCTGTTTTTCTGCATTCTGTGGAACAGTGATGGCCAGGCTTATGTTTCATATCAATTAGACACTAGTCTTTTTACACAAAGCAATGCTCATACAATATAGAGCATCTTTATGAAACAGCAGCTTGGAAGCAACAGAAAACTAAAGAAGCAGACGTTTAAGACTTTAACAAAGTTTAAGCCAGGTGTGTTTAACAAAATAATAGAGTTGAAATGGGCCTTAGCGGTCTTCTAGTCCAACTCCATACTCAAGCAGAAAACTCTATATAATTTCAGACAAATGGTTTTCCAATCTCTTCTTTATTACCTCTAGTGTTGGAACACCCACAACTTCTGGAAGCAAGTTGTTCCACTGGTTAATTGTTCTCACTGTTAGGAAATTTCTCCTCAGTTCTAGGTTGGTTCTCTCCTTGATTATTTTCTATCCCTGCCTTCAGGCACTTTGGAGAATATGTTGACCCTCTCTTCCTTGTGGCAGCCCCTTAGATATTGGAACACTGCTATAGTAAGTAATAAGACTGTTGAGTAATATAAGCAAACAGCATTTGATCATTTGGGTCTTCCTCATTAACAGTTTCCTGACTTCCTGCTCAATGTCCAATGAACAAATTAGGAAAAAATGTTTTGTTTTGATTCCTTCATTCATCAATTTGAGTCAAGATTTATTCATTCATGTGGCTTCATCTAGTCTAATCAGATGCTATGCTCAAAAACAGAAACAGCTTCTTCAGAGCAAACAGTTAATAAGAGATAAATTAAAGTATTTCTTCTCCCATCACCTCTTTAAAAATGGACAAATTTGCTATCGCTACTATTACTAAAACTAGCAATAATAGCAGAAATTGGGTCTCAATTAGTTATAGCTGTGTATGCTATGCAGTCAATTCCTCAATGTGTTCTTTTATTTAGGAATATGAATATAACCTACCATCAGATATATTACTTTCAGCCAAAGGCAGTTCTGCAATAATCATTTGCATAAGTTCATAAACCTGATAAGATTATTTCAACAAGATGGTTTATTTCTATGGATTACAGAGAACTAACCCAAGTACTTCAGCTACAGAAGTTTATATGTTAGATATAGTCATATTTTTAATTAAGAGATTTTTCTGCTCCTTGGAATAAAAAGGTTATATATAACTTATTATACATGAACTGTACTATTAGTTAAATTATGAGTATTTATATTTATGTTATATATAAAACCATCTCTTAGTTTGGGAATATTCATGACTAATTTGATCTATTCTTTCAAGGGCAGTGCTATCCTCTTTCAAGGATAGCATTATTTTTTCAATAAAAAGATATCAATGCCATATCCACAATCACTTCTGCTCATGTTAGTCCTAATGGCATTAATGTATTAGTATAAAATAATATTTCCCTCGGAAACCACTCTAGGAGAAATGGGGGGGGGGAAACCTCCACAGACTCAAAACATATGTTATTGGAAATGAGTATATGGAGAACTTCCTACACAAGTAGAATTTCTAAATAAAATCATTTTTCTTTTTTACAATTTGGCATTTTGCTTTAAGTCTGAATGTCACTGCAATGCATGCAAGCTTTGTAATAAATAGCATAAATGTCAAAGCACCTAATAAGCAAATAAATAATCTTGATTTGTTATGCAGATGGTACAGATATGGAAAATGTAGCTGTGAAAACCCCAGAACTGCAATTTTCTCGGCAAAGGCTCTCTTGGCTGCACCTCAGTGAATTTATGTGAACTGTATACAGTGCTGAGACTCTTTTATGTAGCATGTTTCTCTGGCTGAAAGCTAAAAGAGGTTAGGCTGAATCTCAGTGGATCAATTAACAGAGGGACCTGTCCTTCAACAGAAGAAGATCTATTTCAGGATTTGCATATCACTGGGAAAAAATTACAAAGCTGAGATAAATACAAGCCCGATAATAACTCACTGCAGACTTGGCTTCATTCCTAGATTTCCTTGGCTGTTTGTCCTAATAAAGTGTCTCCATGGCACTTAGGGCAGGAAGGTTATTAGTAGCTGTCAATCAAAAGCAAGAGTATGTGTCGGCAGGAGCAGGAAGAGAAGAGAGGTGACATTCATCTGCTCCTCTCCCTTATATATTGGGTGTAAAAGTCATTCAGAGCAAGTGGTTAAAAAGAGAGAGGTCCTTCTACATCCCCAATGGAAGGAGGAGGGGAAGACACTGCCTTGGTAACCAACAATTTAATAATACAGCCGCTTATGTCAATCATTTCTTCTTACTTTCATTGATACCACAATGTTTATTAAGTGCCAGGACTATGAAGGACATATATAAAAGAGTACAAAGGCAACTGGAGATCGAGGTAGAGGAGACAAATAGTTTGATTCATCTAGTGCAAGCTGCAAATGTAGCTTGAAGTAAGATTTGATTGTTGCTAAAGAGGAAAAAAAGTTTATATGGTATTATTGGCAATAAATATAAAAAAGAAGAAGGATGAAAGGAGTGTCATCAGAAATCTCAAATGTAGCTTCTTTTATCTCATACATCTTTGACCCAGATATTGTAACTTCCTAAAATTGATACCCCACACAAATTTATATAATGATTAATTAATGCTGCAAAGGTCTTTAATTCGCTATACAGTTTTCTTAATTAAAGTATAACTATGGCAAGAGTACATCTTCTCTGTATATGCATATTTTCACAAGTAACAGAGTCCATAGAGTGCTAATTGATATCAGGGTCTCTAGGTAATACTTTACTAAATGAAATGACAATTATAACCAATTAAAATTCACTTTACATACTACTTCACCTATTTTGAATGTATTATGCATGAAGGCAGAGAGCACATTGCCTCATTGGTCTGGTTTGTGTGAATCTGTGAGACTGATGGACAGCTGCAAAGTATTTTTTGAAAGCAAAGGGTTAGGTTGCTGCCTTTTAAAATCACCAAGTTACTTTCATATGAATGGTATTTGCCTGTCTGTCTATAACAAGGGCTCTTTTGAATTATGTCAGCACATAATTATACAACTATACTTTTATTCCTTGGATATTTTGGCTGAAAAACAACAGAGCTTTATGGGGATCATGTAAGCAACGTAATTAGGATATCTAACAAATAACAAAATTCAGGTAGAAAGTTGCAAGGGAGTTGACAGAATGAACTCACCGGAGCAGACTCTTTAAGAAACATGCATCCACACTGATAAGATATCAAATACACATATTTGTTGTTTTTTCCGTATTTCCATGGAGTAAAATAATCCTTGATATCTTTCAGATAACATTGGGTATTAAACCGGTAAAAGTAATTTGATGTTATTCTTTAAATTCTGTTAAACTGGATTTTTTCCTCGTGTAAATCCAAGGAAATAAATTTCATTCCAGCTCTTTGGACATTTGATTTACTAAATGATGCCAGAAGAGCATATTTTATGAGCCAATCTCCACCTGTGAGTCACTGAATACTTATCCAAGTAATTATTTAAATTGCTTGATCCAAGAAAAGGAGAGACATTCACACTCACTCACATGTATGCGCGCACACACAACCTTTCTAAGCTGCACTAATTCTCGCTTCCTAGACGGCACCATCTGTGAACCAGGTTTGGGCAAGTCTTTGCGGAAAGTCATAGTCCATAGCAGCCTCACAGCTGTGGAACTCTCTGCTCCTGGAGGCTTGCCAAAGAAATATTTCTGAAACATTTACTTAGCCTGGCTTTGGGTAATACGAGCTGAGCCTGCCATGTACACTGGGTTCAAAATGGCATTGTAAAACCCAGGATACACTTCTCTGTTTATATTTTGCTTTGAAAATGCTGGTGCAAGACATTGACCTTTTTCAGAAAGGGCCATAATATGGAAAATCAAAGCATTGTTAAAGCAAAACACACATTTGAATAGTATAGCAGTTTTCCACTGGTAAGAAAATTAATTCATTTTTGTTTTATATGTTTATCACTGAAATTGCCATCCAACCTGGGTAACTTTAAGACTTGTGAACTTCAGATCACTTCCGGTTCTGAAGGCAACAGGACGTGAGAGAGCGAGCTCTGCCTCTCACGCCTGAAACCCGCTTCTCGG
>JANHFO010000866.1:224201-235815 GCA_032468095.1 Pareas carinatus
GTGAGGCTAGGGAAGATTTCCGAAGAGAGAAAAAGAGTAAGCTTGGAATTTTTGAGCTGTTAGAGATTCCCTAGCGAATAAAACACTCTGGTGCTAGTTCAGATTTTGGGGCAATTTACAAGAAAAGCATTTTTGTTTACCTGAGACTTGCAACACAAGAAAATCAAGCACACAGAAAGAAGCCACCAAAGGCAATGCAAAAACCAAATTTACACTACTGATTCAAGCAATAATGTGGTCTCTGAGGCTTTTTAAATCAGAATATGTAAAACAGGGTTTACCCTATTTTCTCTGGTGCAGTATATTTGATTTTTGACTTGACATGACAGACTTTGCTTTCTAAAAAAAAGTTGTAGGTGAATCTGGAATGAAATCTACAATTTCATTGTAGCACAGTCTCATTAATATAATTTTTAAGGCTGTGTTTGGTAGCATATAGAAATGTAAACAAAGCACCTGTCTGCATCTTCTTAAACAGCTGTCCCTATTCTGAGGAACAAGAACAGCTTGAAGACAGCAGATAATGTGGCCTACAAAGTTTATTCTTCTATTTACAGGCAGTAAACATGAAACAGTAGCAATTCTGATAGCCTTTCCGCCTTCTAGCACAGACAGAGCAGAAAGCCTCTTTGAAATTTACCCACAATGCACCTGGGACTCTAACAAAACAATGAGGCTTGAATGATAAGGACAACCATTACTGAGAGGTCATGATCCATTTGACTTAAGAAATTGAAAAGAAAGAAGTGAGTGAACAGCGTTCTGGAGAGAATGTTTAACAGGTGACAATTCTTGAGGCTAGACCTGACTGATATAATGGTTAAGAAAGAAGGCTTGAAATGGGGAGACTGTGAATTCTAATCTAACTAGTCATGAAGTAATCTGTTGAATTCGGACACAGAACGAGACAGGAGTCGAGATAGGAACAACAACAGTACTTTATTGAATACAAAACTTCTAGCAGCACCTAAACCGGCTGCTGCTATTTTAATTCAGTGCGTTTTTGCATTTTAACCAATAGGAACTTTGCTTTCATTTCAGATCAGCCCACTCAGACTGGAGGGGGAAAGCAAGCTGCCGGCTTCAAGAAGTCTGGTGAATTGGCAGGAATACAACACAATCTGAGTAACTTTGGACCAGTCACACTCTTTCATCCCTAGGAAGAAGGCAAGGAAAAGAAACAATTCTGAAAATTTTGCCAACAAGATTTTTGCCAGGAGTGAAGAACACACATGCACAGACCTGACTCCAGACAGGAAATTCATTGAAATATTAATCTCAGTGAAGTAGGGGGCTAATAAATGTATTCTGGATATTGTGGAACAAAACAAAAATTGCAATATAGTGTTCTATTTCAAGAAATGCCTTTTCATTGCTGGAGGCAAAAGTCTCCATCTAGAGGGTTAGTAATCCCCTTCTGAAGCATACTAATGACACATCTATTTCAGAATTAGTTTCAGTAGTGTCTCACCAAGCAATCCCTACTGTTTGTCCCTTAGGAATTGCCAATCACAAATATCATTCCTTGGAATAAGTAGACTTAATTTACCTATAATCACTAAAACTCATCAACAGATGCAATTTCTCTAATTTTTTTCTTACCACTAGATATTCCATAGCTGGTCTAGAACACCATTAGATGGCAGTAAATAGTGACACAACACTCTTACTGCAATCAAGGACTTACCAAGATTTCTGTAGCTGAGATATTAAACATTCTTCTATTCATCTAAAGATACTAATTATGTATAGGTAGCTCTCAACCTATGACCATAACTAATCCCAAAATTTCTATTGCTAAATGGGATAGTTGTTAGGTGAATCCCTGCAGTTGTTAAGTTAGTGATACGTTTGTTAACTGAACAACTGACTTCCCCATTGATTTTGCTTCATAAGCTACAAATGACCCCAGTCAGTTTCCAAGCATCTGAATTTTGATCACGTAACCATGGGAGTACTGCAACCATCATAAGTGTGAAAAACAGTCGTAAGTCATTTTTTCCAGTGCTGTTTTATCTTCAAATGGTCACTAAATGAACTGTTGTAAGTTGGTCCTAACAAGTATTGTGAGAAAGAAAGGTAATTTCCCCAACAACATGCATGGATTGATAAATCTGATTTTGATCGGCTATTTCTTTTTCCTCTTCTTTTATATACATAGGCAAATATGTGACACTAACAGAACTGTGTAGATTGTGTTGCACATAATCTGCCTGATTGTTACCATCAGAAAACTAGGCCAGTTCTACAGAGGTCTAAAGTTGACTGATGGAAGGTTGAAGCTACAGAATGTTAATATTCCTTTAAGAGCTGCAAAATTGCCTCTAGAACAAGCAGTTCATCTGTAGGGGTGAGGACTGAAATGGGTATTTGACAGACAGCAAGTGGGAAAGAGCAGCTGGCCATCTGCAAGAAACTGAGGCAGAGGGATCAAACTGAGACTTGGCTGAAGGTAAACTAGCTTGGGCTGAAGAAACCTCTCTAAGGATCTCATGCCGGACAGCTGAGCGGCTGTCTTGTGGGAGTGACTGTTTGTTGTCACTTATGCCCTGCTTGTACATTTATAATTAAACCAAATGTTGCACACTGCAACCATGGATCTACGGTGCTTTCTCATTCAAAAGAACTTAACCCGGTTAAACCAGTAATGTTTCATTGCATGGTGATTGGGAAAAGTATTAATCATGATTATGCAGAGACATAGAAATGTACGCATACTTCTGCTCACAAACCGCCTCTGCATTTTTGCAACATTTCACTTTTTCTCTTTTCTAACTGTCCTCCTTCTGTCAGCTAGAGGAGACACATTTGTTGCAAAGATTTCGCTGTAACTTTATTCAAAAACCACACCATGGGGATTCCGCAGCAAACTCTGATAAAACTTTTGCATGGACTAAAGGGAGAGAGATTTGGCAGAATAGTTTGTGCATGGAAAGATGCCAGCACAAACTATTTTGCCAAATAGTTGAGAATGCTCTGGAAATCAGGACAGGTGACTAGATTTTGTCTAGGCTGGTAAAGGTTTATTAGAGGCAAAAATGGCATTGGTAAGAAAGTGAGAGAAGTTATCTGGTTGTGGCTGAAAGCTGGACTGTCTGTAGATCATAGAAGAAATGAAGAAAAAGCAGTCTTGATTTCTGTGGGGAACAATTAGGAGATAAAGGGAGGAAAGAACTGAGAGGAGGGGAGCTTGAGGGGGCAAAGAAATGCAGAACAGAACAGTGGAGAGATCCAGTGGGAGATTCGAGCTTCAGGCTGAAAGAAAGAGGAAGACGCAATTCACATTGGTCAAAGTTTCTCTAAAGTGGGGCATCTTACTTCAGTGGAAAGGATGACAAAAGCATTTGGGTAATACCATTTAGGTGTGGCGAATACAGGGAGGAGATCTGCTATTAGAATGCAAGCATACAGATCATGTAAAGAAGATTTGGAAAGTTATACTCCTTGGAAGTTGTACTCACTTTCTGAGATTAACAAAGCTGCAACTAGGGGCATTCTGTTAGCTACCGTGGTTCCTCAAAAATAAGACACTGTCTTATATTAATTTTTGTACCCAAAGATGCGCTAGGTCTTCTTTTCAGGGGATGTCTTATTTTTCCACCGAGGTCGCCCAGAACCGGAAGTCCGAGGCCTTTATTATCGGGGAGGTCTTGTTTTCGGGGGATGCCTTATATTTCAGTGAAAGGCAAAACTGTAAGTAGGTCTTATTTTTGGAGGATGTCTTACTTTCGGGGAAACAGGGTATGTATTCTTTCCCAGGACAGACCCAAATTAAAAGTTGCAAAATCTAGAGTTGCCATAATACCATCCAGCAACCACTCCCAATACGCAGGCCTTGTAAACTACTTCGGAATTCCTTGGTACAGATTGAAAAGCAGTCTATGAAAGCCATCCAAAGGAGGGGAAAAAAGAGCAAGAGATCAAATGTATAACTTTAAACAGCAAATTCTGAGCACAGGGAGAGAAATATTCTTATATGTTGAAATCATGTGACTTAGAAGAAAGTTACCCTTATTTGTTTATGTACACTTTTACCACTCAATATTTAGTTTGGCTCATAACGTCATACAAGTAGTATATCATAGAAGAATGAATTTTAAAGATGATAATTCTCTATAGAAAACCAACTGCATAAATTTACCACAGGAGGAAAAAAACGGCTGGTCACACATCACAACTTTTTAAAAAGAAAGGTCATGAGCAGATGGGCTGCGCGCATGTTTTGATGTTACATGCTTATGGAACGAACCCTGGGAAGAGCAAAGATCTCACACTGTGTCCTGTAATTGCAAACACCACAAAAGGGAGGATATCTACATGATCGATAGCGAAAATGAGGCAGAGATGAATCAAAATTATTGTCTTCAGGACCACCACAGCATAGGATGCGAAGTGAAGGACATGACGGCATCTCCCTATGAAAGTCTACCTCAAGGTTCAAGAACCACCATTCTAAGTTTTTGCTGCACAAGGGCTGTCAGGTCTTGCTATACCAAGGCAAACAAGCCCCATCCCAGCATTATTTAAATTTGCACCGTGTTTGTTTCAGACCATTTGTTTTTAGCTTGGTATCTGCTGAAGCTTTTGGGGTGGGGATGTAATTATTTGTCTTTCCATTCTTAGGATTTGGGCAGATATGGGCTGGTAACCCCTTAACGGGGACAGTAGACCCATGGAATAAAGACGACGGCTTGGGAGGTCTCATGTTGCCAGCTCCATGGATCATGGAGGGTTCCTGGGCCTCAAAAGAGTGCATACTGGCCAAATGCGGCTTGAGGGCAGGGCGTTGCTTTGCTTCAGATGGTCTCCTCTGATGGGCTGATGAGCCTTGGGTGGGTCCAGCGGCTTTCAACTGACTCTCTATGGGTGTCACCTGGTTGGTTTTTTCCCCATGAAAGTCTTTTTTGAGACCTGCATTAGGGAGTTTTCCAGGGAGAGTCAACGGTTTAGTTGCTAAAGGGCTATGCGATAATCTGCTTTTGCCCGAATTTCTCAAGGACCGGAGAACGCTGGGAGCAGTCTGTGTCCGAGCTTTGGTTGCTTTTCCTTTCTCGGCTTGCACGGTTTGCATTTGCAGCCATTCCAGCTCCAGAAGGCGATCCACGTATTTCTCAAGAAATCCAGTCGCTTCTGGACGAGGCTCCGATTTGCACTCGGTGTTGATGAATGTAGCCAACCCGCTCAAGTCCCAGGTGTTAAACGGTGGTGGGAGAAAGTCCGGGTAGCGGTAGTCTGGTTGCTTCCGTCGCGTCTCAAAGGGGTGTTCGAAACAAACAGGGTCGATCTCCTCTGCTCGCAGATTGAGCTCCGGCGGCGTGCAAGGCGAAGGGGGGATAGGAATTCTTTCTGAATCGGAAAGGTCACTGGCATCGTCTTCCTCAGAGTCTTCCTCTTTCATCATTTGCAAAGACCCAAAGTCCAGAAACATTGCCTCGGTCGTAGCATCTCGACAGGAAAGACTGCTTGGGCCTGCTTCCCCCGCCTCCTCCCCGGAGTTTATTTTCAAATTGCCTTTTTGTCTGCAATAAAACCCCTGAATCATCGCATCTTCTGTCCTGCTGGAAGGACTCCAAGAGGCATCTTTAAACCCAGGAAGAATTTTGTTTGCCCCGGCCTCGTGACTTTTTCTAGGCAGAAGTTCTCGTTTCGGCCTTGGCAATCTATGTGAAGAAATACTTAGGCTAAAAAAAAAGGGAAAGAGATAATACGTCAGAATCAGAATCACGATCAGAATTTATTTTGTCAAGTGTGTCTGGGCATACAAAGAATTTGCCTCTGGTGTACATGCTCTGTACCTACATACATACGATAAACAAACTGTGATTACAATCAAAGATTTTAATCAGCTTCAGAAAGACCCCAAATCAATGTACCTGACTCAATTCTAAGCCACTTAACATTACAAAACAGAAAAAGAGAAAACACAAAATGCACCAATAGGTGAGTAAGGCAACGACAGGAACGAAAATGAGGGGTCCCTGGTGCTCTCTGAGCTCGGTTATTTTCTTCAAGGTTTTTCATTACTCAAACTAGGTAGCATCATCAGTGAATACCTCACATTTCAACCCTGAGCTACAAATATTCTCTTCTATCAGCAACAAAAATGTTTAAACAATATCTTTGCAAGAGTTCATATCACGGACACCAAAATTTAATACAAAGCTCCTTTTTCTTTTTCAGATTCGCTACTTATTAAGTTTTGTTTTTCAATTGGGATTTCCAGTGGTGGTGAGGCAGCAGGCTCAGGAAGCTCCCAAGTTCTGTGCTCGGTTCCGAACCTAAAGTTGCTCTGGAGAGGCAACGAAGAGAGGGGAGGTTCCGCAGTCTCAGGAGGTGGTGACTGCCCTGGGACTGGGAAGGGACCCCTTGAAAGGCTGGGATGCGATCATCGCAGCGTTTAGCCACAGACGAGCCGCAAAGCAGAAATGGAACTGCTTTAAAGCAAGCCGCCAAAATAAACTTGAAACCAGCATCTGGCCACCTGGGTGAGTTATTAAAATCTTACTCCAAAAAGACTATTCTACTTGATCAAAAAGAAGATCTAAAAAGATTTGATGCCCGAAAGAAGGGGGGGGAATGGTGACTGAAGATGGGGTTACATATAAAAAAAGAAAGAAAGAAAATATCGAACTGAAATAGAGTCTAGAAAGAAGGGAATAACTTTTTATTTATACTAAAATTTAAAAGATACTACTTCCATATTGTAAGATTGGGAAAAATCCCTAAGGTGTTGGTGGATGTTTTTTATAGAAGTTAAACTCGGTGGGGAAGTGAAAGTGAGAGAAAGCCTGACCTTTAGAAAACAGCTGTGAATTGTTTATTGAAACAAAAAAGGAAATATTTGAACTTACATAGAAACAAAACTCCAAAACCTGCTGGAAAGCAAGGGAAGTATAAAGAAGGATTGTCACAAAAAATAATGACAACACAAATGGCAAAACGTATACAGGAGATGTTAATGACACTTATGGAGTCACAAGAAGCTAATTGTAAAGAGATTTTACAAAAGCTGGATGGCAGGTGTATACTAAAGCCAAAAGAAAAAGGTGGAATTAAAGAAAGATGAATGATTGTAGTATGAATGATAACCACATTGACAAATTAGAAAGAACAGAAGAAAAACAGCAAGCTGTTGGAGATGTGATTATACTTCAGAGGAAAAAATTGAAATATTATCCAAAGGCTCAATGGATGTTTAAGGAAAGGTGAAAGGACTTAAAAAGGACACAACACTGGATAAAAAAGAGACTCAGATGTGGAAAATACGGAAAAAATTTGGACAGATAAGAATATCATAAACAACGAACTGAACATGAAATTCAGAATTTTACGAGCAATTAGGATATAAGTGATTAATTACATAACTAAAAATGCTCTATAGATTAAAATGATAGGTTTGATTGTGCAGTGATTTATATAGGATGTTTTATAAAAAAGAGAATATATATAATGTTTAAGATATTCCAATATGGATTTGAATTTTGAAATAGGTTCAATAGAAAAATGATAAATTGGCTATTGTGGTGTGATACATACAGAATGCTTTAAAAGATTTGAAATCATTTAAAATGTTTAAGATGCTTAAAATGGATGAGGAGGATTGGATAAGATAGATAAGAATATTATAAACAGAATTGACCGTGAAATCAAGAATTTTATTAATAAGCTAAGATATAAGTGTTTATCTACATAAATAAAAATGTTATATAGATTAAAATGATAGGTTTGATACTCTGTAGTGACTAATATAGAAGGTTTTACAAAAGGAGAATGTACTCAATGTTTAAGATATTTCAATATGGATGCTTGAATATATAGGTTTAAAGCTGGATTATTTTTAGAAAGGTAAAGAAGAACAATGGGGAATTAGATGAAAGATTAAAAGAGTAGATATGGAAGTAATAACAGAGAAATATTTAGAATGCTTAAAATTAAATTTAATATAAATATGGTAAGCGGAGCAAAATCGATAGAATTGCAATCTAGACCAGCACGGTAAACCAGGATATGGTTATTGCGAACATTTATATAATTGAAAAATGACTATGTCTGTTTAGGATGTTTTATAAAATGAGAAATTAGTTAAATGTCCAATGAAAGATGGAAGGAGTGGGCATAAATTTTGATAACTAAGACTGAATAAGCACTGATGGAGGACATAGATAATATGTCTACTCAGTTGGCGGATGCTGATTGAAATATTGAATTATGGTGATTTATGTTTTGTGTGTTTGTTTTTGTTTACTGTTGAAAATAATAAAAAATCTTCAAAAAACGGAGATTATAAATCACAAGAAATAATAGTTTCACTTCATCGGTCCCCCCCAACATCGGTTCCTCTCTCCCCCCATCTTAAACTGCTGCAATCTTTCCAGAAGATATGGGATCCCTTGTCTGATTCTCTGTACACAAAACAATACGAATGATCCTCCTTTCCTGAACTGAGGAAGAATATGCAACTCAGGGTGGCAGGAAGGGCATATAGTCCTTGACTTACGACCACACCCGAGCCCAAAGTTTCCATTGCTAGACGAGACGGTTGTTAAATGAGTTTTGCCCCATTTTATGATCTTTCTTGACACAGTCATTAAGTCGATTCATTGCAGTTGCTAAGTTGGTAACGCGCCGCTAAGTGAATCTGGCTTCCCTACCGACTTTGCCTGTCAAAAGGTAGCAAATAGAGATCGCATCACCCCAAGATACTTGCAGCTGTCATAAATATGAGCTATTTGCCAAGCTTCCGAATTTTGATCATGGGATCAGGGATGCTACCACGGTCGTAAGTATAAAAAATGATCTTAAGTCACTTTTTTCAGTCCTGTTGTAACTTAGAACCACTAAATGTAAGTCAAGAACTACATATACTCTCTTTCCTCTAGTTTAAATCCATTCGAAATGATGTCTAATTTCTTGCAGCCACAACGGGGAACCAGAAAGGCAGTTTAGACTGCCTATTTATGAAAAAGGGAAGGGCTCTTCTGATCCAGTCTGAAAATCCATGCCAAATCCCAAATTCACTTGAAGCCCCAAAGTAAGTGGGCCCTGCTTAAGAGAGGCATGCCTGCTCTTGGAAGCGATCAGCTCCCAGCCCTCAAGCAAGGGACTTGCCCTTCGAAGAAACGATTAAGAGATTGTGTGTGTGTGTGTTTTAAAATAAGGCGGTTCAGAACAGCCTACGTTTGCTCCCTATCATGAAAGCACTCCGCATGGCATCCTCAAGCCTTTCCCAAGTGTGATGCTGATTGATTCATTCATGAACTTATCCTCGGCCCCATTAAAAAATAAATAAAATACTTCCAATCCGCTGGCTTTTGAGCAACATAAACAACTCCTGCCCATCCCTAGTGTAAAAATGAGTCACAAAGATGAAAGAAAATATGTGAACTACTAATTTGTATGCAGAATGATACAAAACCCAGGACTCGGAACCACGCACACACCCCGTTTCTCCATTTGACCCCCAGCTTTCTCCCTAAATTGGAAAGGGTGTCCTTGTTGTTGTCCACCCCAGATCCTCTGATGTTACTTATTTGTTAAGTTGTGGTTAATCGAGGCTTCATGGTGAAGAAACATCCTTTCAGTCTTGGCAACTTTGACACATACATATCGGAAGGTTAACCTCTAGTCTAAAATACTCCCCAAACATTGTGCCTTCTTTATCCTTTTAAATTTCTCCCCATTACTGTTGTCCCATTTCTGAGACTTGATACAAGCATCGGTCTCTTATTTCCTTTTATAATCCATTCCATATAACTTTCTTTAAAAAAACAAAAAGATTACAAAGAAATTACTGTAGGAGATTGTGTCTCAAGGTTATCTAGTAAGCTCCATGCTATCAATGGAATTTAGACCAGTTCTTCCATTTCCAAACACAACTCCTCAAACGAGGTGCCAAAGCTTCATTCTAGGAAGGGGACTGGGTTCTCCAATACTTTGACAGAAAAAACACAACATGGGTAGCTGCATATCACGAGCGCCAGTTGAACATCGGGGCCTGCAGAAACATCACGCAAACCAAAAATTTGGTATCTTTTGCTACCCGTGTCTTATGATAGAACAGGGCAAGCCTACATAAGCAATGGCAAACAATTCAGTGCAGGATAGGTACCATGCTCAACAAAGCAGGAAAATAGAAAGTTTTCAATCCGTTACTATGCTGTAGAAAAGATAGCACTGTTTTGGGGAAGGCCACCTCAGGTCCATGACCTTTTCAAATGAATGATTGCGTGGATCAAAGGGATCTTTAAAAATGTACCCATTAAAGGATTTCTTTTCCCCTCACTACGGATAGCGCTCGTCTTTCTCCAAGTTTTAAGAAGTAAAATGGGCTGCTCCATACATGGATCAAGCAGGAATCAATCTTTCTACTGTCCCGGGCTTTGAGTAGCAAAATATGGTTAACAAGTTAGAACAAAACCACCTGGGAGTCTGCTGTCTTCATTTCTCTAACAACCTCCTTTCTAGAAGATGCGAAGCAAATTCCTAACCCTAGATATTCAGAGATGAACTCTAAAACCGACACTGACAAATGGAGGCTCTCTCCCGGACGCTTTTATGTCAAAGCAAATGCCTCTTGGCGAGAATTTCAAGATTACCGACAGGGTGAGAATACGTCTGTAGAAGGAGATGACAGCCTGGATTATAATGTGCTGTGGGGGGGGAGAGCAGGGGTGAAATAATCCTGATGACTAGAGCCACTCGTAAAAAAGACAAATCTGCTTCTGCACTACATTCCTGGGAGAGCCGTAATTACAGAAACAGCTCCCCGGAGTGACATGGCCTCCAGGCCCTTGGGGTCTTACAAGAACTGCATTAGCCAGGGATGTGTCGTCAATCTCCCTTTAGTAAGGGGCATTTGCTGGGCCAGGGGTGGAAGAATCTGAAGAAGGATGAGGTTGCCCAGTCTGGCTACAGGGGGGTTAAGGTCATGCCTACTAACCTGAGGAACCTGACAAGAGGAAGGTTGCCAAGGCAATCCAAAAGAGGAAGAGAAAGGGGGTCTTCCTTACCTTTGGCCCCAGAGGCTGAGGAGAAGCAGGGGGCAGAGGCAAAGCAGCAGTCGGGCTTGTCCCATCCTGGATGTTGGAAGTTCTGTCTCCACCAGCTGGTTCCTCTCCTTTAAGGGCCAGCCCAGATATGATGGGGCGGTGGGTTGTCTCTCCTTTCCCTTCTACTGTTTGACCCTGTCTTGTCACTTCTGGCTCCCTTTTTTTTTAAAGGATCTCATCAACTTCCTCCCAATTGGAGAGTTTTCGGCTTTGGTTTTTCTGTTTATGTCAATGGGGAGGGGGGGGCAAAGACTGTCTTAATCTGACAGCTGTTTCCAAAGCTCTGCAAATCTAAGCTGGGGCGAGCACCTCGGGCCTGCCTTCTCTCCTCTCCTCCACCCGTCTCTTCCTTCTTCACCAGGGCGGCCGGTTTGCGAAGAGACGTCGGACGTTACTCTTTGCAGAGAAGAGCAACAGGCTCCGCGAAGCTTCTCGGAACTCCATGCGGACAGGTCCTTCTCCTCCGCCCCCATCTGAGCGCGCTGGGCGCAGAAGGGAAGAAAAAGGAGGCTGGCAATGATTTCTCCCCCCCCCCCGCCCGCCCTCCCTCCCTGCTATCTAAGTAC
>JANHFO010000866.1:238073-249423 GCA_032468095.1 Pareas carinatus
ACAATATCCAACTTGCTCAGCTTTTCCAAGATCTTTTCCATGTCCCCTGCAGCCAATCTCTGACCTCTTGCCATTTTTGAGGATTGGGATATCCCAGGCAGACACAAGCCTCACAGGGAAGGGAGAAAAGGGATATTTTAAAAACTGCAATTTCCACAAAAGCCACTTGAGGGCGCTCGAGTCAGGAGCAACAAGTCCAGCACCTAGATAGTCTCAAACAGGAACTGAGGTCAGATGCTATTCTTAAAATCTGAACAAGAAGAAGACGGATGTCAGGTCGCAGCCATGATTTCCCAGGGGTGGGGGCGACCTCCTGGCTCATCAATAGATTCCTTTCCAGCCGTACATCTCAGGGATTTTCCAGGTTAGTCATTTTATCCCCCTTTGCTTGTTCTCTCCGTATCTTCTATTCCGCCCTCTCCAGCTCCGAGGGGGGGGAAACCCCCCCTCCTGCTTCAGATCTCCATGTGCTCCTCACCTCGGGCTTAATTTCTTACTCTGGTCAGTCCTGCTTACACAGTCCGCATCGGAAGCCACTAGTCCTTCTTAAACAACGCCCCTAGTCTATCAGGCACATTGGCTTGGACGACAAGCCTCAAACGGCCACGTCCATAGCCGCCTCACCTCTCAGGGTCCTCAGGCGCGCCAGCATCGACCCCCGGCCCTGAAATTCAGCCGGTAGCCCCTGGTGAAAGCTGCCCTAAACCGACGGGCACTTCAAATAGGGGTCGCTCGGCCCCTAAGGGCTCCCCAGGGAGCGGGTTTCAGGCACAGGAGGCAGAGCTAGCTCTCCCGCGTCCTGTTGCCTCTAGAACCGGAAGTCGAAAATCTTTAGCTTTGTTGTCTTGAGTGCAAAGTAATGGCATTATGGAGAGCAAAAAATGAATCACATTATTTAAGTGAATACGAAATTTGGAAAAGGGTGGGGGTAACATTTTATAGTAACCGTTTTTTAATTATTTTGAAAAAGCATATGATATGGTATGACAAGTTAGTTTAGTTTGTAAATTTATTAAGTTGGGTGTCAAGCATGGTATTTACACTAAGGAAATGTCAAGGTGAATCAAAACAATCTTTACAATGAGCAGACTAAATTAGTATCTACCTTTCATTTTGGGATTATCTAGTTTGATTCAGAATTGTCTTGGATAAATACCCAAATATCCAGTCATAAATTGCATCTGATATGAGACTGACAGTTGGAAACCTCATCTTAACCTGGTACAAAGTACCTCAGGTAAGGCTTGGAAAGCTGATAAGAAAACATTGTTAACTTTCTCAACAGTTATAGAGCTTGTAGTGAAACATTGCCATATGGATTAATATTATTCAAATGAATGCTTTGAATTGATTTCTGCAATGTTTGTTACTTGTAGTTTGCACTGTTATAATAACAAAGGGAAGGCTTGTGTTTTGAGAAGGCAATTGTTGGATCAATTTCTATGGTATATTTTGAAGCATAGCCAGGAATATTTAGATATAAATGTATAATCAGACTGTAGTATCTGGGGAAAGTGGTATTTTAACACCCACTTACAAGGAAAGAATATTGCACATCCCTTATGCAAAACAAAACACTCTTACAGAATCTTGGACATACGTATTCACAATCATAGCATCTGCCCTGTGAAATAACCTCTTCACTGAGTTCAGATGACCTCAACTTTATACAACTTTCAGAAGATGTAAACAACTTGGCTCTTATCTAGACTTCCATTCGGGATGTTAATGGAGTCTGAACTGTATGTTTTGTTTTGATGGTTAATTTTGAACTGGCACTTTTTACTGTTCTTTTTTAAAATGCATATAACAGAATAACCAATTTGGAAGGGTATTTGGAGGTCTTCTATTCTACCCCATGTACCTGTAAGAGACCCTATACCATTCTGGACAATTGGCTGCCTGATCTCTTCTTAAATACCTTCAGGGATAGAGCATCCAGAACTTCTGAAGACAAGCTGTTCCACTGGTGAATTTGTTTCACTGTCAATGATTTTTTTCTTAGTTCTAGGTTTCTTTTCTCCTTGATTAGATTCCATCCATTGCTTATTATCATGCATTCTGGTGCTTTGAAAAATGTTGAAGCCCCCCCCATTCTTCTTTGGGGTTGCCTGTCAGATATTGGAACACTGCTATCATATCACCCCAATCCTTCTTTTCACTAGACTAGATATACATACACAAGCCCTGCAACCATTCTTCATAGATTTTAGCTTCTAGCCCCCTTATCATCTTTGCTTCTTTTCTCTGCACTCTTTCCAGAGTCTCAACATCTTTTTTATATTGTGACAGACAAAACTAGATGCAATATTCTATGTGTGGTCTTACCAAGGCATTATAAAGCAATACTAACACTTCATGTGACTTTGATTCCCTGTTAATGCAGTCTAGGTTTGCATTGACTTTTTGGACAGCTGCAACATACTGCTAGTTCATATTTAAAAGGTTGTTTGCTAGATCCCTCTCACCATTGCTCCTATAGAGCCAGATTCCACCAATTCTATGCCAATATATTTGGTTTTTTTCTTGCCTAGGTGTAAAAACATCACTAGATCGTATTTCATTTTGTTAGATGGGGCTCCAGTGTTCAAGTTTGATGAGATCCTTCTGGATATTGAGCTTAGCTTCTGGGGTGTTGGCTATTCCTGCCAGCTTGATCATTTTCAAATTTGATGAGTTCCCCTCCTATCTAAATCATTTATGCAGATATAGCACTTGGCCTAAGAATACTTGGCCTAAGATGGAACCTTGTGGTACCCCACTGCTTATATCCCTCCATGTAGACGTAGTTCATTAAGTACTACATTTTGAATGTGGTTTGTCAGCCAATTACAATCCATCTGGTGGTGATGCTAACTAATGCACATTTTTCTAATTTACTAAGAAATAGGTTGTGGTCTACTTTGTCAAATGCCTTACTGAAATCTAAGTATGTTACGTCCATAGCTTTTCTCTGATCTACCAATTTAATCACTTTGTCAAAGATAAAAATAAGATTTGTTTGTACACTTCTGGTTATAACTTGGCTTGCTTCTAGGGGTTTGCAGATCTTTTGCTTGGTTATCTTTTGCAGGATCTTTCCGGATATTGATGTCAGGTTGATTGGCCTGTAGTTTCCTGAATTAATTTTTCCCATTTTTTGAAGATGGGAATCACATTAACTCTTTTCCAGTCATCTGTTAGTTCCCCTGTGCTCCAGGATCTTTGAAAGATATGGTTAAATGGTTTCGAGATCATATCTGCCAGCTCCCTCAGAACTCTGGGATATAATTCATCTGGTCTGGTGATTTGATCTCGTCTAGGGTGGACGGGTGTTCTCTTACCATTTTCTTGCCTATTTTATTTTATATTCCTAGTCTGTCTTTTACAATTAAGTTTTTGGAAGATTGTACTATTTTTTTATTTTGAGTTAAAATAAATGTAAAGAACAAATTAAGCAACTCTGCTTTCTCCTTGCTACCCATCACTTCCTTGCCATCTTCTCACATTAGTGGACCAATCGTTTCCTTGACTTTTTTCCTGTTTTTTACATGTTGAAAGAAACTTTTAAAATTATTTTTAACATTTGTTGCAAGACTTAGTTCATTCCAAGCCTTAGCTTTCCTGACATCATCTTAGCAGATTCAAACTAAATGCTGGCATTCTGCCTTAGTTATGTGTCCCTCTTTCCATTTTTTATACTTATCCTTTTTGTCTTTCAGTTTAGCAGAGAGTTATTTATGTAATCATGCTGATTTTTTCTTAGCTGAGTTTTCCAAGCTTCCTGTGTTGTTTTCCCCTTTAAGATTTTCATCCATGGAATCTTTTCCAAGCTCTCTCTCTCTGTTTATTGAAATCAGCTCTGAAGTCAAGACTAAGGCACTAGTTTGATGTTATTCTTTTGCTTGTGTCTGCATTATATTGAATTCCAATATGACATGGACACTCTCCCATAAAATTCTTGCAACTTCAACTGCCTCTATCATTTTATCTCAGTTAGTAAGAATTAAGTCCAGTATAAGTGACCCTCTAGTTCCCTCCTCCACTTTTTGGATGACAAAGTTGATAGCTAGTCTCATAAGGAATCTGTCCAATCTTCCACTTGATGTAGAATTTGTTTCCCAGTTGATGTCAGGGTAGCTAAAGTTCCCCATTACTATTGTGGTTTTTTCCTACATACATTACTTAACCAATTAGAGATTATTATTTTTTTGCTAATCAGTTTTTTGCTAATGTTTTTGACTTTATGCCTTATTGAGATATATTGGATTAAAATGATAGCCATATAAAGAATAGAAGAATATTAGAATAATAATAATTAAAGGGGAAATGGTATTTTTGTTGCTGTTGTTAGGTAAAGGTAAAGGTTCCTCCTGCACATGTGTGCTAGTCATAGCTGACTCTAGGGGCGATGCTCATCTCCATTTCGAAGCCGAAGAGTCAGTGCTGTTCAAAGACATCCCCGTAGTCATGTGGCCAACATGGCTAGATGCCAAAGGCTAATGGAGCACTGTTACCTTCCCATTGAAGTGGTCCCTATTTTTCTACTTGCATTTTACATGCTTTCAAACTGCTAGGTTGGCAGAAGCTGGGGCAAGTAACAGGAGCTCACGCCATTACTGTTGCTAAATGCTATTAAATTGAACATGCATTGTTTACCTGAAGTGGGAGTTTGCCTGTTTGTTTTGTGGCTATCTCTGACATGTATAAGAACTGTGAATGGAATGTGGAGAAGTACATGTCTGTGGTCTACAGCATCTAAATCCGAATCCCTTGAATGTGCATTCCACTAATGGAGTTAGTTACCATTCAAGTCAGAACAGTGGTTCAAGGGACTCAGCATCTGGAAGTGTATTTGAAGCTTTTTATGTTACTGCCTTTAAAGTTTATAAGAATGTTCATTTGTTGACTTATTTTTCCATTCTGTTAGTATTCTTAACTAGGAAATGGAATTTGGTTATCTAGGATAAAAGAACAGTGATGTTATCTGATTCTTTGCCAAAGCTTGTGGTCAATGAAATATGGTTTTTTAACACCAAATAGTGGACTTCTATTGGATAGCAACCAAAGTGAGTATTCCAAAAATAAAAAGGTAGATTATGCAGCTAAGGAGATGTGTCATTCCATTTCAGCAGGAAATTAGAGATGAAAGGCACAGACAATGGGGGTGGGTGGTTGGACATTCTCAGAGAGTTTATTATTTTTGTTCTGGTTAGGCTGAATGGATCAGATGAAATGGGTTAGCATTTTATGATTCTTGTTGTATCATTAAGCATTAAAGAAAAATCCCTTCAGAATCAGAAAGAATATAATGGGACTATGAGAATTTTGTGGACTGGAAGAAACAGTTAATCATGCCCTTTGAGATGATTTACATTATGATAATTAGCTCTTACTGAGGTATTCTGATAATCAATTTAAAAAGCTGTTTTACAGGTCTGGTAGATATTTTTATGATATTTTATCTTTGGGATTTGGGATTCTGGGGATTAATTGAATTTACAGGTTCTTTCTGTAGGAAGTGATAAAAAGGTTTATTATCCTATTCTCAAGTAAAAGAAGAAAACTGTCTATGACTTGATAAACATTTCAAACTGGCCATCTGTCCTACTGCTAGCTTATACAGAGAGATACAACACACTAAGTTTGAATTTAATAATACCACAGCAAACTGAATTTATGTTAGCACATTTATGTCAAAAGTATAGGGAGATGGTAAAAGATCTCACAAGAGGAGAAAGACCTTGAAGTAAAATTGTCATAGCAATGAAAGATGGGAAGATATATAGCTCTCTGGAAGATATACATTTCCAATATTAAAATTTTACTTGAAGGTATATAATAAATCTAAGAACTTATCTAATGAAGACATAGAGTCATTTTAAACTAAAATAGACCTTCTGCTGGTTGAATTTTTCACAACAGCTAATATTTGTCCCTTTGACCATGAAAGATACAAAAAAATTATTCCGAATGTGAATAATGGTACTAGATGAATGGATTTTCTGTGAAATGGTATATAACATTTATTTATATTCTTGGTCTTTGACTTTCTCAGGTTATATAATGAAATGATTGAAAATGATATTTATTCTATTCCCTTAGTACAGCATTGATTAGTTATTCCAAAACCTAGTAAAACTATTAACTAAATCCTAATTATTGACCTATTTCATTGGTTAATGTAATCAGCTGGTGGTAGATGTGATATATTTCAATAAATAGATAACTACGAAGATTAAGGTAAGGTAAGGTAAAGTAAGGTGAGATGAGATGAGATAAGACTCTAATTCTCTTACTGCCAATAAAATTTGCAGATCATATTAGTTTAGCAAAATATGATTTTCCTAAAGAATTTATGAGTACAGAGTCCCCAGGCTCCTCAAAAATCCAAAGTGAAGGTTAATGGTGTTTTTTTATTGATGATATTTTATTGTTTATCTCTGAATCTTATACTTTACTTTCAGCTTTGATGGTTTTGATTACTGTCTTTGGTCAAATTGCCGGATATTCTGTTAATTAATTGGAATTGATACTGATTGATAATGACTTTTAAGTAATTATCATTTTGCATATGTATCGATATGAATTCATGAGGGCAATTTGAAAAAGAAAAAGGAGCAAAACACAAAAACACATACATTATCAAAAATATATCAAAAGTTCTTAAAACAGATTAAAAAAACCAACAAGGAAAAAAATTAGGCATAATTTATAGTATTTTGTTAGAATAATAAACAATTACAATTTTATACTTAATTATCTAATATAAACATTATTCAAATATATATTTGGATAGACAGTTTAGTCTAACACCAAGCTAGAAAGTAGGACATTGTGAGTTCAAGTCCCACCTTAGTCATGAAAATCGCTGGGTAACTTTGGACCAGTCATTCTCTCTTAGTCCAACTCACCCCACAGAGTTGTTGTGGGAAAAAAATAGGAAAAGTGTTGAGATCTGGCCGGCAGTTTAAAATGGAACCAGTCGTTTCCAAAGGTGGGGGTTACAGAAAGAGAGAGTTAGAAAAAAAAGAGAGCTCTGCTCCCATTGGTTAAAGCGCAGTGGAATGAGCATTTGAAGTTTGAAAGCAACCAGTTGCTGGTTGCTGAAGAGAACAGTTGTATTTAAGATAATAAAAGAGCACACTGTTTGACACCTTTGTCTCTGTCTCGCTTACTGTCCACATTCCAAAGTGTGTTAGATATGATCACCACCTTGAGTTATATGTAAAAACAATGAAAGATACACAAATATACATGGAGATGTGGTGGCTCCGAAGTTTAAAAGTAGCAGAAGGTCTAGACTCCAGTGGTTTGAGCCCTACCAATGTGTAACAAAATGAACTCCCGTTATTTGCTTCAGCATGTATGTTTACAATACCATAGAGTAACCACAAATGAATTGACACGAGAGTACAAAATCCATGTATCCAGGAAACAAAATCAATTATGATCAGGCTGTTCCAAGTCACCAGAATGAGCCATCAATAGAATCTATATCCTATGTTTACTTCTTCAGGTTAGCTTCTTCAGGAATCTTAATAGGTGTGGGTGTAGCATATTTGAAAAAAACAACTATAGTTTAAAGCTCTCAGATTGAGGACCCTTAATTAAGATTTGCTTTATGCTTTATTTTAAATGAAATACATTTTCCCACCATTTAGTTTTTCTTAAATTTATGCTGCTCACACAGAATGTGGATTTCAATTAATTTTTCCTAAGTGACCAGCAAGGTTGAGATACAATGAAATTAACTAACCAAGCTGCTGTCATCAGAAAATTTACTTTGGGGATGTGAGCGT
Organism: Pareas carinatus; assembly: GCA_032468095.1. NCBI lineage: Eukaryota > Metazoa > Chordata > Lepidosauria > Squamata > Pareidae > Pareas > Pareas carinatus. The sequence goes on from JANHFO010000866.1 coordinate 245,855, forward strand.
TATGCATAACTGCCCAGATTCAGCTAACAAGTACAAGAAACACATTTGAAATGCAAGCAGGGACAGGCAGGCTGGCCAATTTTGATACATATTTCTTCCTAGATTAATGCCACTGTTAGAATAGTGAAAATAATTTAAGTTTCAGTATTTGCTGAAGAAGATGTAGATTTTCGCTGAATCCTTTTCAATTCAGAAATGTGACTTCTTTGTTTTTTTCAACTCGGTCTAACTTCAGATGAGCCTCAATAGCTTCAGTTAATTCTCTTGAGAACTCAAACGCTAGGAACAACCAGACAGGCTTTTGTTATTGGCAAACATCAATAGCACTCGTGCACAATGAGATGGATCTAAAGAGAGTCCTCTTCTTGTCTTGGTGGATTATTTTATCCTTCCTGCAGGAATGTTACACAACAGAAATTTACTAAATCCTAGCTAAGGCCAGTTTCAGGTTTGAACTGGACCTTGGATCTTTCTTTTTAAATATTGACAGCAGGAGGGTTATAATCTGTCTTGAGCAATTAGAAGTGGGGTTTTGGGGAGTATGAGGAGCTGAAGAAGTTTGTATGAATAATAAAGAGCAACTCTTAACCCATGGATATCCAGAGGAATTCTTCGAAAAACATGGCAAAGTTACAACACAGGAGATAATCAAATTTCAAAGTAAAGCAACCACTTTTTTTCTTGACTATTTGTCTTGCACTTTAGTATTAGATTCCATAACAGAAATACCAATTTAAGAATGCATTTGCTATTTTGAGGTTATGTTTTTCATGCATGTCACGTGATTAATCATTAAAAATGTATCTTGTTACAAAATATAAGGGAAGATGCCTTATACCAAGTCACAAATTGGTTCATCTGACTGAGTATAATATATTCTAACCTAACTGGAGCTGTTATGTTCTCCAGAATGAAGGAGGTCAGGAATTAAATCTGGCATATTTTGCCTGAGTTAAACAGAAGTTCTTCCATTCAGCTTTATCCCTTTCCTTCACTATGAAAACACGAAGAAACTTTCCACAGAGAACAACACTGGAGTGGAGGAAAGCCCTTTACAGAGTTGATAAGGATAAATTAATATCCTTGGTTAGACTTTCAACAGTAAATATAATAGGATTCTATGAATCCTATTGTGACTATACTACACAATAGTTCTGAGTACATCCTATCTGTCCTTATAATTGCAGATGTATGCCCAGTTACACACATGTTAAGAGTATAACAATTGATAAATCAGGCCTATCTTTTCTGAGGATTATAATGACTGAGCATCCAAATCTACTAAACTTGAGCAATTAGCATACCAGGTCACTCTTCTCATCCCCAGTGGAAAACCTGGAATATAGATAGAATCTATCCATCTGTGATTAATTTCATGGGAGGAAATTCAGGGAAGCCGTTGAATTTCTAAAATAATATACAGTATCAGACACGAACTGGATAAAAGAAAACAAACTGATGGTTCATTTAGATGGGAGTGCATTTGTTTATTCAAAGGGCAGATCAAATAATTGCTAGCTGCCTTGAAAGTCATTTTAGAGAAAATATAGGACATAAATCTGATCCATCCATGCTATTGGATAGCATTTAGGATTTCATTCTGTGCTGGTATATCAATAATAATGTTCCTCAGTTTCTCTTATATTTTTTGCAACATATATAATGGTAATGGATATAATCCATTAGCATAAGTATCAAGTTCAAACATGATATTAAATATTTCAAAAATCAGGTTGTACATAACATCAGAAAAACAGTTTGTTCTGATGTCAGAATAAAACAACCCTATGTAGAATATCAGAGAAAATGGATGGAGCATAATTCAAAATGACTCAGTATATATATTTTGACCATATAAAACAATGGAAAATAATGAGTCCGTCCTTTCTTCTTTTATTTTATTCATGACCACAACTATGTAAGAACATATAGCAATCCATGTTGATTAATACCCAGTACTTAACCTTGGAGGGCAAAGAGTCTTCTATTATTTCCTATGGATTTATTTTAAAAAAATAAGAAACATGCACTCTATAAGCTCAACACCAGCAAGTACAAGTATCAGGACATAAATCTAAATTAAAGTATTTATTGCATGCTAAACTTTGCAATCAGTATGATATAAAATCTAAACACACCCATTCAACCAGACCAACAAAAAAATTAAACATTTTATTTGTTTTAGAAAACCCAAAACAGTAGTACCTTATCAGGTAGTCAGACAGGCATGAATCATCAACGGCTGTTCTGTCTGGGTAGGTCATCCCACTTTGCTATTTTGACTCTATGCTAAGCATGACCTCATGCTGAGTTAGCATCCACCTTCTCTTCCCATTTTAGATGAAATATTATCAATCCTATATCAGATAGGAATGGCCCAATAATATATTCCATTATTACATGAATTCTTGTATAAACTCATGCAAAAGATATGGAAAAGTTCTAATAATGTTGTTATACCAAAGTGCTTGAAGAAAATAATTTCCAATATTTATTTTTCTTAAAATAAATGAAGAATTTAAAAAGCTAGACAAATTCACACTTAAATGCTTGTTGGTGAAGTAAGAATCTTAATCCTTTCTACTTCTTAAACTTTTACTTCCTATATTTCCAGAAGTGGGACAAAATTACCAACATAAGAATTCAAGTGAGTATAAAAATAAGAACCTTACAATCAGAATATGCATGTTTCCATGTAGAAATATTTACAACTGTTTTTCTTTCACATGATAAAAGGCTTTAATTGCAAAATTTTCACATAGTAACATACTTGGATTTAACATATTTGTGTGTTATGAGAAGCATAGCAATTTCATCCCTGTCCCATTCATTATATACTTGAATCCTCTCTTTATACAAGACCTTATTTTAAATGGTTAGTTTTTCCTCAGAAAGGTCATGATGTATATAGGAACTATAATTTTCTTTGTAATGAAGAAGGAGAAGTGGAATTATTTAATGTTGGAATCATATTTTAGCAAGATTTCTATTGATTGGTTGTATTCTAGTCTTATTATCTAATTTATTGAACTCCATGTTTGGTAAAAACAAAGATATATAAATATATACATTCCATCCATGATTGCGAAACATAGATAAAAATAATGTGACACTGAAATTTATACTTAAGAAGTAGGGCACTTCATTGCAATCAATTTTTCATTATGTTGTTGAGATCAATAGCTACAAATAAGATATAAAAACTGTATTATTGATGTGGCATATGTCTGTATAAAATGTGCAATTTTCTATAGCTTTTCACTTGTGGAAAATTGTATTATACAATTTCCAGCATTATACACATTGGTCTGAAGAGAATGCTTATTAAAATCAATGTAGTGTAAGCCACACTCAGGCATATTTTATAAAATAGAGATCAGAAGGTTTACAGCAAGCAGATGTTGGTGCTTATTTTATTTATTTATTTATTTATTTATTTGTTTATTTATTTATTTGTTTATTTATTTATTTATAATTAGATTTATAGACCGCCCTTTTCTGTTGCAACGGACTCAGGGCGGTTTACAGCCAACAATAAAACACAAATATACATACATATGTTAAAACCA
>JANHFO010000866.1:269349-282182 GCA_032468095.1 Pareas carinatus
AACTGAAAATTTCACATATTGTAAGCTATAATTTTGTTTATTGTTGTCTAATAAAAACCTTTTATACAAAAAAAAAACAACCTCAGCCTTCTGCTTTACACTTCACAACATTTCAAGCTATTTCTATAATAATAAAATCATTCTCATCGCCACAAACCTAAAATCAAAGTCATTTTTTTTCAATCTCAAGCAAAAAATCCAGAAACAGTTTCTAAGTAGAAACAGAACTAAATCAATTCTTCTCTTTAATTAAAAGCCAGTTTCACTCTCTCTGCTAAGTCTATCACCTTTGCAATCCACTCTTCTGCTGTGGGACAGGGGATGATGCTCGAAAGACATCATGGCAGAAAAGGCTCTCTTCCCATCATACACCATTTCTTTGTGGACAGAGACTGCAATATACCTTTTATGCTGGGCCTCCTGGGATGTATATATGTGATAGGGAGAGGAGGTCCTTCAAATACCTCAACCCCATGCCACTATTCTCTTCCCGTGCAAACAATGTAGATTTGAGGGTAGATTTTGCTGTACAATCAAAATTGCCTGCAATAGGCTGAAGTTGTGACAGCAATTGCTTCTATCAGTTGCTTCTTCGATTTGTATTTTTTGACTGGGAACAAACAGTTTGAACTTCCCAGTACAGTGACTACTGTAGCTACTGCTGTGGTTTCTTTTCTGCTTGCAGTTCTGTTGCTAGCTAACAGTTTTGGATGTGTAGAGTTCACTTTAAAAAAAAAGCACCTTGTGGCAGCTAAAATGACCAAAATAGAAAACTCAGATTCCTTGAGATGATCTTGAATAACAGTACCAATGCTATATATGGTATGAGTGTATGTAGGTATCTTTGTGTATGTATTAACATTTGTGTACATGTGTATGCTTGTGTAGGTGTTCTGGGTTCACACAGAAATAACCTCATTGTTTCAATATGAACACCATTTTCCTAAAAAGTAAAGATGGCAAATAATTGAAACTAAAGTATAAGCAGTGAAGAGCAAATAAGTAACAGTTAAATGTTAACAATAAGATTCTTATTGTTTAAGGTGCTAAAAGATGTAGCTAAGTAGCACCAGGAAATTCATAGATTTCTATTCTGGTATACATATAGATAGAGAATATGTATAGATGCACTGGACAATTCTATTTTTCGTGACATTGCTACTCTCACCACATCAGTAGTTTTCCCAAATTGTACTCTGAAATTTCTGCAATACTTAGAGTTTTATCCAAGATTTGATTGGATAATTGATTGGCTTAGGGTCATGTGGATAGAGTCCATGGGTCAGATTAGCTTATTATGAGTTTGTCATTCAAAACCCAAAACTTTCCAAAGAGTGAAGAATGTTACGTGACTATATAAGTTTGGGATAACTGGATGATACTGGGCAGAAAAAGTGGGTTAGATAAATCTTCCTTAACTTTTTCCATGGAGACCTCAGATCTAATTGTGCTATTGCAGTTTGTGTATGTGAGTGCTGGGGAGGAAGAGAGATAATTTTAAAATAACCAAGAAGTAATAGCTTCATCGACATATCTACGATGTTCTCTAAAGCTTCCCAATCCTTTATTGACTGCAGCACCCGTAGTTCTTTGCTACCATCTCTCCGAAATAAACGTTATCTCATGGATAGCATCACACACTTAGCTGTATTATCTGAACATAGTTATTGAGTGATAGCAGATTTTGTTATGAAAGGATTTGTTTGCTGAGAAAGTGTCATTCTGAATGTACCCACCAGATGTTTAACTAGTGTATCTGCTGATATTGCACTGTTAGAAGGCTCTTAAAAGAACATAGGATTGTAGGAAATAGTTCTGTTGTTTTCAAAACAGAAAATACAGCGCTTTTTACTTTCAACAAAGAAGCCAGGAAATGGTTGATGAGTAGAGATCAGATGTTGAAACACAAGAGATTCTGCTATTGAAAACACTTGCATAAGCTGTACATGATGCTGTAAGATTCAACTGTTTGTACTTAATATAGTGCATGAACATTAACTAATAATTATTTTCAGTGAAAAGTTGTCAGTCTTTCTCCAAATAATAGGACAAATACAAGCTAGAGCTACAAAAGAATTGCAGGCAAAGCAATGATTTTGAAATCACAGCATAAAGTTACAAGTTAAAAATACATGTCATTATAATTTCTGCTTTCTGAGGTAGCCTGGTAAACTAATCATTTTGCTTGTTAGAACAACTGGAGTGTTATCATATACATTAAGCTAAAAACAGTAGTTAAGTTTGTCAGCTGCAAAGCAAAGTGTGAAGGCACTGAGGTAAATGGACAATATACAATGGCAGTCAAATTGCAATCCTTTTTGGAAGTAGATTTAATAAATGGAAAGCACTAAAATGGATTTCCTCACTGAGTTACACACCACAAAGGCAGAATATTTACAAGATATCACTGTTTGCTTTATCATTAGATACTTTTTCAATCTTAAATAGCATGCTTTAAAATATATTTTTTTTCTGATTTTTAGTCTTTACCTTCTTATTAGGAAAGCTATCATTTTTCAGGCTTTACTCTTATATCAATGTATGGACTACTGATATTGGACAAAGATAGTGCTAAGGTATTCTAAGATTGCATATATACACAGAGGTTGTAGGTCTACAATGGATACCTATACTTGTCTCAATGTTCTGTGGCATGTTCATATTTGTTGATTTACATGTTACAAAATTAAACAATTGACATCTTGAGTTGCAGCTAGTGAAAACATAATTTCCAAATATTTGTGTCACTAAATCACATTTTTACATGTGTTAGATTTTAATACCCCAATATATTTGAAAATACAAATTTGCTGATTAATTCAACTTTCATTCAGAAAGTGAAGTCAAGATTGTAAACAAGTACTGAAATATAATTTTCTCAAATTGTCTTAATGTTTCCCTAATGTTTTGGCTAGAATATCTCTAAACATGTTGCTAGGTCCCATCACTATTTTAGTGACAAGGAATTTTTCTAGGTCTCCTATTACTACATTAATTATTAAGACATCATAGAAAGCTGTACTATATATCTTGAGTTCCTTGCACCCTAGAACTACTGAATTTTCCAAATACCTAACCTGACCAGTACTGTCATGTTTATTAGTGAATAATGTTGGCTAAAAGGAAAGCATAATTCATAGAACTATAAGGTTGGAAGGCACCTTGAAGATCTTCTATCCAACCTCCTGTCCAATGCAGCTATTCTCATATCACTTCTGACTAATAGCAGTCCAATGTTTTCCTGACAACCCCCAGTGATAAAGCACCCACCATTTCAGGAGACGGGCAGTTCATAATAAGGAAACTCCTCCTTATTTCAAATGATCCATGGGGAGGTCATTTTGGCCTGATCAAATTGTTGATGACTTGATTAGGATCCAATGACTGCTACGACATTAAATTAAGCCTTAAAAAAGAGAAACTATTTTCCTTAAATAGATGTCTACCTGCATACACTGGTTTATCACTTTGCTGTCTTGAAAATTTTGTCACTGTATGAAGAGTTATTTGTCCTTGTGTCCAAGTATCATTTCTTTCATCCTTGCACAAATTGTACTCTTTACCTTCTTCACCCCAGCAGTCAGCATAACTATACTGTGCCACTGTCAAGAACCCCCCCAAGTTCTACCAGTGATTAGGTCCATGGCTCCCATCATGCCAGTCAGTCAATTATTTTATTGTTGTTTTTGACCTGTACAAGAAATGTGACCATAACTATCTGTAAGGACCTATAAAACAGAGTACTTTAAGAAACCAATAAATATAATTTAAACAAGATTAAAATACATCTATGAAACAGCTTGACTGGACCATGAGTGAAATCCAAAAACCCTCCAATCTATGTTTAGGGTAATGGAATTCTGGGGTACATCTTAAAATTGGCATGTTGGAAAAATATTGTGCTATCTTACAATAATTTCCATCTTGCTTTAGTTCCTCTATTACTTTCTTATTGCTGAAACCTGAATTCAGAACATTTTTCTATTATTTGAAAAGTTGGTTCTCTGATTGCATGCTCTTATTCAGCTTCCTTGAGTATGTTCTATTTTGTTCTTTATGTTTCTGGCCGCTTGCTTTGTATTTAGCATTTGAAATTGAATTCAGACATTATTAATGAAAGAAAAGTCCTATATGCTTTCTTCCACTACCTCTGGGGAAAATGTACCCTGAAAGCATGATTCTCTTCATTTCAGGCTACTAGTTTTAGAATTAACTTCTAAATAGGTCTCCAGCAACTCAAGATTCTCACTGTTGGTTCTGTTAGGTTCTAACAAATCTCACAGTGGAAATCCTTATAGGTAGAACCTATTTTCCATATATATCTTCAAGCACAACATATAGTGTATTATTACTTCTTTTACTTTCCAGAAAACAGGACTGCCTGTGAGTTTAGTCTCTATGGCACTCCAGGTAAATGAATGAATGAATGATTCATTCTCATTTCACATATATTTGTTGTTTTCATAAGAATAAAATAAAAAACAAGCAAAATAAATGTAAACAAAAACATACATTCAATTCTAACAACTACAAAGAAGAAAAAATAGAAAAAAGTCAGCACCCAACTAGGGTGGATTCTATATGTTGAATGTTAATAGTTAATTTTAAATGCTAACTGCATTTTCTTTTCTTTTTATAAAATGTTCATTCTCATGCTTGGGCCCTGCAGCTGTATTTCATCTTTCCAAAAGAAAATGCATTTGTAATGACAAGGTTCACACAGTTTAAAAGAAAATCAAAATAATTATGACAACACAAATACTATATCTTCCCATCTCTGAGACAAATAAGCAAACGTTTAAATACAATTCTACTTTTGATTCAAATTTTGGTTCTAGTTTGTGCAACCACCAATGTTTGGCTAACAGAGTGATGAAATGCATCCCTTTAGAACCAACGTGAGCTTCTTAAAAGAAATAGAAAATACTAGTCCCAGTGCAGCTTCTCCATTTCACCTGTGTGAATTTGAGAAAAGGTGTCTTTTTTATTTATTTTACCTTTCCAATTACCCACCAGGCAAGAGCACCAGGCAAGAGCACAAAAGTATCTTTTCCAATTACCAAGCAAGCAAGAACACTGAACTATCATGTTGAAATAAACACCAATGTGCACAGTTGACAGCCTCAGGATAAGTTCATGACTGAAACAGCACAGAAGTATAATTATATCTTTGCTCTGCAGAGTGTGGTCCATCTGGGTCAGAGCTGAGGTCACTGGCAGCCTGGGAGAATATATTCACACTTAAGCTCCTCGGCTTCTGCCTGGCTTGGGGTCACCCGGAAGTTCAGTTTTCTAACCACCAGGAGCAAAAATAATTTTCCCCAAAGAAATACATCCAGGGAGCAGAGTTGTATCAGGAAGCACCTGGCCAATTGAAGAGACAACAGCTCATTTAGAAGCTCACTACTTCACAAAAACAAAAACAATTATAAAAGGGAAACAGTAAAGGTAGGGGCACTTCAGAAGTAAAAGTGAAAGGATAATAGCAGAGGTGGGTTCACAGGGATCATCGTATGGATTATTCTTGCATTGAGCTAGCTTATGTTTCTTCTTTAGCTATGCTGTTTTGGTTTCCTATCAACAGCATACACACAGACCAGGTTGATATTTGAATGCAAATGCAGAAATTTGGAAGAGAGGCTGTTCAGCGTCAGACGCCTCCTGATTTGATTGGGACCAGAAGTGACTCTTAGACCAGAAATCCAAATTTGCCTATAACTATAATTGGAAAAAGTCAAAGAAGTTTTTAAACAAAAATTGTCAGGCCTGGATGAAGTTGTGATAGATAATAATAGAACGCAGTGGGATAAACCACATCACACAGGGAGGCCCTAAATATCAGAAAGATGAAATGATCTTTGGTTTTTAACTGCAGAGTTTTAGAAAGGATCATGACATTGCTAATAGCTTTCCTTTCCTGGCAGAACTTGATATAACTAAAGTTGATTATCCTGAGAAGTTGATTATCCTGAGAAGTTGATTGTCCTGGGAAGACTGTGGGAGGCGGTGAGGGACAGGAAGGCCTGACGGGTTATGGTCTATGGGGTCGCAAAGTGTTGGACATGATTTAATGACTGAACAACAACATGGATCTTCTAAATCAGTAAGAGATATATTATATATTTGTTATTGTACCAATACAGAAACAAAGAAGGAAGGAGAAAATTATGTAAGAGCGTGAAAGATTAAAACTGAAGTTTGCCTTAGAACTATGGCTGAGCAGTCCCAGAATTACTGTATTTTTCACACCATAAGGCGCACCAGACCATAAGACACAGGGCGCCCACAGGCATTCTGCGAATCAATCCAAGGTCTGGAGACTGGCCTGGAGGACAAACTGGAGCGTTCCCGCACCCCGCGGATGTGCGAAAATCGCTCTGCGAGATGCTCCAGTTTGGCCTCCAGGGCGATCCTTCAGCTTTGAAGCGTCCCGCGGAGTGATTTCCGGGTGCATGGAGATCGCTCCGCGGGACGCTCCAAAGCCGAAGGATCGCCCTGCAGGCTGAATTGGAGCGTTCCCGGCGTCCCGTGGAGCGATCTTCCACGCTTTTGGGGAGTATTCACTCCATGAGACACATACACTTCCCCCCCCCCTTTTTAGGAGGGAAAAAGTGTGTCTTATGGTGAGAAAAATACGGTAATTAGTTAATTGGAATTAATTTCCAGTCTGGAGGCGTTGGTGCAATCCAGTGCATGTCTACTCCAAAGGAAGGCCTTCGGAATGAGGTTGGGCGGCTAGTCAAGTCCGTTGTGATTGACGGAGCAACTGGCTCCTTAGGACCACGCCACCCTCAGGTGACAGCCACGGAAATGATTGAGTTGACGAATCAGCCCTTTTAAGAAGTGAATGTCCTGGCAACTTTTAACATTTCATTTTTTTTTAGTCTTTGTATTATGGTATCAAATTCCTGGCATCACTTCAGGCCTCTAAGGGGAAAGGGTAGCGTGACTTCCGGCTGAGTCGGCGGGAAAGCTAGGAAAGGAAGGCGAGCAGGGTGCCCGGCGGCTTCTCACTCGGTCAGGTCTGAGCGACCCTGGGAGCTTCCACCACCGCCACTTAGCGATGGGCCTGCTCTCCCCCAGATACCCTGTTCACCTGGCCGTCTGGCCATTCGTGCTCTGGCCGAAGGTGCAGGAAGGAACGCAGGCCAACTTCAGTCGGAACACTAATTGCCACTCCTTTCTGGGGAAGGGGCTGTCAGCAGAAAGCACACAAGAATGGAGAATGTTTATTAAGAATCCCAACATTAAAAATAATGCTAAGGGAAAAGGTTCAGCTGCAATGTTGGGCAGGACAGTTGGAGCCACCGAAGGTTTCTGCCAGAGGCCAAATTAAACTTGACAGGACAATAATAAATGTTTGTGGAGCTTCAGCAACCACCAAAAGGGACATGGCACCTTTGCCCCCTCTTAGCCCTCTAAGCAGACTCCTTGCTCAGTGACAATTTAGTTCAAGGAGGCCCTGGACTTCGGCTGCAGCAAAGCCCGTTGGCGCCTGAAGGGTCCCTGCCTCCTCTAAGGAGCCCCCTGAGTGTGCCGAGAGATTCGCTCTTCTGGTTGTGTTTGAGTGAACTTAGTGACTTTAGTCATTTGTTTTTATTATATTGCTTTGTTTTGGACTCTCGATGGAAAGTGGGGTAAAATTCATAACAAGTTGAAACTTGGAAACATCTTCATTTTTGTTCATTATGAACAGAGTTCTGAATTAATAGAGTCTTAGATTACAGTAAGTTGCAACATTTATTTAATATGCTACATATTAAAGCATATTTTAAAAATATGTTGTGACTTCTGCAAATTTCTTCTGAGCACAATTTGTTAAGAGTTACTTCCCTAAAATAGGATGGTTTTCCTATGGTTTTTCAGATAGACTTTCTTGAATCTCTTTGCAAAAACTCTCTCTGGATTTACTTCCATCCCTTGCAGCAAATGAGCAAATCCTCAGAGAGTCTAACGCAGTGGTTCCCAAAGTAGGTGGTACCGCCCCCTTGGGGGCGGTGGGATGGCTTAGAGGGGCGCTAAGACACCAGGGGTGCAGCAGGGGAGGCGTTAAGAGGTCAGGGGGGCATCCAAAACTCAGACTACGCGGCCGAAGCACCCAGAGCTCAGCTCGCTCCGCAGAAGCATCCGGAGCACCTACAGCTCGGTCCATCTCGCAGGAGCGTTCAGAGCTCAGCCTTGCGCGCCCAGGGCTCGGCTCGCCCTGCCCCGCAGGAGCGTCTGGAGCTCAGCCCTGAGTAAGGGCTGGCTGGCGAGCGAGCGATGTTTTCATTTGTGTGTGCATGTCTGTGTGTCTCTCATTCTGTGTATATGTGTGTGTGCTATTCTGTATAATGCTATTTATACAGGGCGGGAGTGGGGGGCACTGAGGATGAGTTTGTAGCACCAAGGGGGTAGTGGACTGAAAAAGCGTGGGAACCGCTGGTCTAAAGCTTGCGCCCTGGTGCAGAAAGCTTGCCTGATGTTGAAGGCGAGGAGGCAGCTCACAACAGGATCCAGGGACTTTCTGGGTGGTGAAGAAGAAAGGTTAACTGTGGTCTAACACTAGGTCCAACCTGGTAGGAAAAGAGGGGGGCAATGGGGGGATCCTGTGCCAGCAGGCAGTGCCCAACTGGCTATTCCCCCCACACACACCATTTAAGAGAAGACCCTGGCCGGTTTGCAGATGTGGCGGATTCCAGACATGGCAGCTGCTGCAGAGCATTATGGGAAACAAGCGGGGCGGCCCCGTCTCCTCCCTTGGTCGGACCTTCTTTTTCGAATGCTCGGGAAGCAGCTGAATGGGCGGGAAGCGGAAAGGGGAAAGAAGCCGCGCCCCGCCAAGCAACCGGGGCAATGTGTGGCGCCCCCAGAGAGCAATATGCCCAGAGCCCCTGGGGCAGCAGGCTTACCTCTGAACTCTGCCCCCGCTCCGGTTGCATCCTGGAGGGACCCTGAGAACTTATTCCCTCCACTGATGGCTAGATTCTTCATGGGAGTGGCTCAGGGTGGGTTTTATTAGTGTGGGTTTACACCTTATGCGTCGTCTACCCCAACAGTTATTTCTCCCTGTTGCAGTTCGGTATGCCTCCAAGCATTTCGCTGGGCCTGGAGGGGTGTGTGTGTGTCCATCCTCACATCCCGTCCTGCTGCCGAAGAGAGGCTGGTGGCGGCTTCCAGAGTTGATGGGTGGGGTGACTCGCTCACAGGTTAGGAAGAGAAGCCTCTGGCCCTGGGTGAAGCCGCCCACCCAGGCTGCCCTTGCCAGAAGCAAGCATGGCCTGGGGGCGGAGTGGGGGCGCGATGGTGCTTCACCTGGGGCGCCCTGGATCTGGGCAGGGAGGCCGGAGCAGCCCCCGGAGGAGGGTGCAGAAGGAGACGTCTGAAGGGAAGACGTGAAACGACAGGCGCCCCTTTCCTCAGTGGGAGCGGTACCGTGGATTGGGGGGCTGAGGGTGTCCCCTTCCCGCTGGGCAGGGCAGACGCACAGAAACCCTGGAAGACTCTGGAGTGTGGGGGTGTCGGTTCACCTTAGGAACGGGGCCCTTCCCGATACTGTTTTTAGAAAATGAGAAACACACACACACCCACACACACACACACACACACACAAGTTCAGGGTGCCTTTTTTCCATATTAGGCATTTAAAGCCTTTCACTGTAATGTGCAGTTTGGCAAAGACTTTGCAAAGATGAAAATTAACCCAAGTGCTTGTTTTCAAATGATGCTATCTCTTATTTTCTTTCTCCTTCTCTCCCCCACCCCCATGTGTTTGGCCCGTCATGCTTTTTATTGACCGCTTGTTTTTGCTTTATCTCTCCCCTCCCCTCCCCTCCCTTCTGCTGTGTAGATCTACCACAGTCCCATCACCAAGCAGGAAGAAAGTGAGTATATGTGGCCTTTCCCACCCCAGGGGAGGGGGTGCCCAGGCGGGTTATTCGGTTTCAGAGGGAGCCCCCTGCTGGCAGCACGTCCAGGTTTTGTCCTTGTACTTTAAAATAGGAACAATCGGGAACAGTCAGGAAATTTACAAAGTTCAAGAAGACTATACTGTGTGCATCGACAATGAAGCTCCTCCTTAAAAAAACATCTTGCGTTCTGTTTGGGGACGGATCTTCCTTTCATGCTCTTCACTATGGCTGCGACTGCAGCGTTGGCTCTTTGAAAAGGCTTCTAGGGTCTATCCAACTGCAGACAATTCACAGTCTTGGTTTTCTGAAAGGGTAGCATTGTCTTGCACCATTTCCATGTTTTAGCTACAAATATCTTGGGGTTTTCTTCAGCAACTTGACAGCTTTTGGATCAGAGCAGTGCGGTTCCTTTCTAGAGTTAGACTTGCTGATATTTTTGAAGGTGTCAATCACTACTTGGCTGCCGAGCAGCCTCAGGAAAGGGGAACAGCAGCAGTAGCAGCTTTCCTTTCCTTTTTAAGCTGGAGTTTCAAACGCAGCCCTTTCCAGTCCCAGAGAACCATTGTGCAGCATTCCACTCCCCCTTTCCCACACATGTGACTTGGGGCAGTAAAATGTACGGAGCGGTTAGAGTGCAGCATGGATGCACCCACTTCAGCTGCTTCCTTTCTGCAGGGTCTTTGCCTGACTTAATTAAGCTGCAAAGAAAATAAGGCATAGCTGGTTGGAAATGTTCGTTACAGCCACCAAGTGATGGCTGGAAGAATCTTGATCGCCAGGAGAGGGCACAGGGCCACCCGAGAACGTCTGCTGCCCTCTAGAGCAGGCGTGTCCAACCCGTGATTTATATAAATTAACTACGTGTGTGTGTGTGTGTGTGTGTTTTATATGCAGCCCAAGACAATTTCTCTTTACTCCATGCAGCCCAGGCAGGCCGAAAAGCAGGACCTTGTAGCCCCAATCTGTTAACTGTATCATACAACATCAATAATATTCTTAGGAATATTTTAATTAAAACACGGGTTAATTAAAACACATGTGATGCACTGAGTCCAAACTGACTTACTGGACTTCAATAAGGATGGGGTTTTATGTAAAAAATAAGTTTTATGAACTTACACGGTCTACCTGCCACTCTAGCTGCAGGATGCTTCTCCAATTTTCCAGTCTTCCTCCCCCATACTCCCCAGTCCCCATAGTTAAGGACTTACAGGAATTGGAGTTCCACACATGTGGATAATGCCACATTTTATGGCTATAAAAGGCAGAGATAAAACAGTTGTACCTTAAATCTAACCAAAGAGGTCAAAATATAGCGCAGACTTTCCTGGTCACTGTATTGAATTTGGTTCATTTCTTAAACCACCACATTTGAAGAGCAGAGTTGGTTTTGAAATTTCTAAAAATCATTTCTAGTGGGATCTGGAACCACTTCCTTTTCCCTTGCATGGAGGAAACCACTGAGACTTAGAATAAGTCAGGTTCTTAGCCCAGCATGCTTTACGCTGCTTTTTCTGACTGGCAGCGGTTTTTTAATGTCCCACAGATTTGGAGAAGGGCAAGACTAAACCCAGGGCCTCTTGCCATTTGACCCCACCTTACCCAGGCCCCGTGTCTCATTTGATATCTGTGCTGCTCCTTCTTCCAGATGCCATAGTTCACCCTCGGTTGGTAGGAACGGGAGCATCCTCTGCCTGCATGGTGCAGACAGAGGCTGGCTGCATAAAAGCCGCACCATTTCATCAAAGGGGCGATATAAACATGTTCTTACTTGCTTTTCTGGAAGTTGCCAAGGAATAATTTTCTCTGCCTTCTGCTTTGTTTTTTTCCCCCAACAGTGGAACTGAATGAGATTGGCTTCAGATTTGTCCGGAAATGCATCAATGCAGTAGAGGCAAATGGTAAGGATTGCACATGTCCCATTTTATTGAACGAGAGCAAATTCAGCACGGCTGTGTCATGTCGCACCATGGAGCACTCTGGCTGAGCAGGTGCTGGCCTTCAGCTGCGGTCCTTAAAAGGCGGGGCATCGACAGTTGTCTCTTCTAGGATGAATGCACTTTGTGATTATGAATGTTTTTTTGTGATTATGATCACAATTTATTGAGAGCAGGTACCACAGAGACCAATTCCTTGTGTGTCCAGACACACATGGCCAACGCATTCTGATTCTGATCCTAGTTGCATCTTTCCATGCAAAGGAAAATCCCTCTTTATCTCCTTTTTGCCCCAGTTTTAAAAGACTGCTTAGATCATTTCCCTTTAAGATGTGTGGATTCTAACTCCCAGAATTCTCCCAGATGTACACACAAAGTTGTCAAGGTTGGGGAAAACATAGTCTAAATGCCCTTTTAAATTACCGGAGTTGAGAAATGCTGTTTTAGGCCAGTTAGCTCGCTTTGCTAAGAAAGTCTCGGGGAGGTCGTGGCCAAAGGCTACAAGGATGCTTGGGATCCTTGGGAGCCTAACCTTCTCCTGTTCTGCCTTTCCTCGTGCTATTCTTTTTTTTTTTAGTATAAGAATTATTATTTCTTGAACAACAACATAAACACAAAAAACCAAAACAAAAATATAGCACAACGTGCTTCAAAAAATCAATTAAAAGCAATCACCTAGAACTACATTTTAAACTATATTATCAATATATATCACATTTACTAATGCAATTCCACACCTACTCCTTCCATCTCTTGCCTAACCATTTATAAAAGTAATTCCATGTCTTGAAGTATATGGTATCTTATTTATTTATTATTTAGACATATATCACTTAACTGCCCTGAGTCCTTCGGGAGAAGGGCGGTATATAAATCTAAACAAACAAACAAACAAACAAACAAACAAACAGTGTTTATTTATTTATTTATTAAGCGGTTTACACAGTCAGCCTATTGCCCCCAACAATCTGGGTCCTCATTTTACCGACCTTGGAAGGATGGAAGG
>JANHFO010000866.1:287336-298184 GCA_032468095.1 Pareas carinatus
TAGTCCAGGCGGGCCGTGACGAGTGCTTGAGTGACTGTCCGCATGGCGTCGCGATCTAGAAAGGGGCGCAACTGGCGTACCAGGCGAACCTGGTAAAAAGCCCCCCTGGTGACAGCTGCTACATGATCTGTCAAGGACAGCCATGCAGCCAGGAGGGCATCCAAGTTGCAGACCCTTTCCGTGGGGGTCAGGGTCTCGCCCCCAATAGCCAGCGATGGAATAAGCTGGCTATATCGTGATGCCGGCAGCCACAGCCACTCGGTCTTGGAGAGAATTGAGTTTGTTGCGCCCCATCCAGATCCGCACGGCCTCCAGGCACTGGGACATCACCTCGACGGCATCGTTGGGGTGGCCTGAGGTGAAGATGTACAGCTGAGTATCATCAGCGTACTGATGGTACTCCACCTCAAAACCACAGATGATCTCACCCAGTGGCTTCATATAAATGTTGAACAGGAGAGGTGAGAGAACTGACCCCTGCAGCACTCCACAAGTGAGGCCCCATGGTGTCGACCTCTGCCCTCCTGTCAACATTGTCTGTGACCGGTCAGAGAGGTAGGAGGAGAACCACTGAAAAATGGTGCCTCCCACTCCCAACCTCCCCCAACCGGCGCAGCAGGATATCATGGTCAATGGTATCAAAAGCCGCTGAGAGGTCTAATAGGACTAGAATAGAGGAGCAACCCCTATGCCGGGCCCTCCAGAGATCATCCACCAATGCGACCAATGCCGTCTCCATGCTGTACCCATGCCTGAAGCCAGACTGGAGCGGATCTAGATAGACAGTTTCATCCAGATGTCGGGGGAACTGTCGAGCAACCACACTCTCTACAACCTTCGCCACGAAAGGAAGATTGGAGATGTGACGATAATGATTTAAAACAGCTTAGTCCACTGAAGGCTTCTTGAGAAGGGGCCGTACCACTGCCTCCTTTAAAGTGGTCAGAACGACACCCTCCCCCAAGGAAGCATTCACAATAGCCTGGAGCCAGCCTTGTGTCACCTCCCGGGAGGCCAGTACCAACCAGGAGGGACCTGGGTCAAGTAAACATGTGGTTGCCTTAAGTCGCCCAAGGGTCCTGTCCATGTTCTCGAGACCTACAGCATGAAACTCATCCCAGACAATATTCTCAAGACCCGCATCCGTCACTCCACCTGGACTCACCCAGTCAGAGTCCAAACCTCTGATCTCTGGAGGGCCCGGGATAGGGGTTGTTCCTCTATTCTGGTCCTATTAGACCTCTCAGCGGCTTTTGATACCATCGACCATGGTATCCTGCTGCGCTGGTTGGGAGGGGTTAGGAGAGGGAGGCACTGTTTTGCAGTGGTTCTTCTCCTACCTCTCCGACCGATCGCAGACAGTGTTGACAGGTGGGCAGAGGTCGACGCCTCGGCGTCTCAGGTGTGGGGTGCCGCAGGGGTTGGCCCTCTCGCCTCTCCTGTTCAACATTTATGTGAAGCCGCTGGGTGAGATCATCCATGGTTTTGGGGTGAAGTTTCATCAGTACGCTAATGACACTCAGCTGTACATCTCTACTCCAGGACAACCCAACGATGCCGTCAAAGTGATGTCCCAGTGCCTTGAAGCTGTGTGGATCTGGATGGGGAGGAACAGGTTCAAGCTCAACCCCTCCAAGACTGAGTGGCTGTGGCTTCCGGCGTCTCGATATAGCTTGCTGACTCCATTGCTGGCTATTGGGGGCGAAACATTGGCCCCCACGGAAAAGGCTCGCAATCTGGGCGTCCTCCTGGATGCACGACTGTCTTTGGAGGACCATATGGCAGCCGTCACCAGGGGGGCTTTTTATCTGGTTCGCCTGATTCGCCAGTAGCGGCCCTTTCTAGATCGGGACTCCTTGCGGACGGTCATTCAAGCCTTAGTCATTTCTCATCTGGACTACTGTAATGCTCCCTACATGGGGCTCCCCTTAGTACGCACCCGGAGACTTCAGCTAGTCCAGAATGCAGCCGTGCGGGGGATTATGGGAGCGAGGGGGCGCTCTCATTTGACTCCTCTCCTGTGCGAGCTGCACTGGTTGCCGGTGGTCTTCCGGGTGTGTTTCAAGGTTTTGGTTACCACCTTTAAAGCGCTCCATGGCATAGGACCTAGCTATCTACAGGACCACATTCTACCTGCAAATACTTCCCACTGGCCTGTTTGCTCTCACAGAAATGGCCTCCTCAGGGTGCCGTCAGCTAGACAGTGTCGGCTGGCAACCCACAGGGGGAGAGCCTTCTCTGTGGCATCACCCACCCTCTAGAACGACCTCCCCCCAGAGCTTCATACGATCACTGATCTTTGTGCTTTCCGCCGTGTTCTGAAAACTCATTTATTCAGGCTGATTTGGCCGAGCCCCTGCCCCCCGACCCGGGTTTTTAGTTATTTCTGCCTGGTTTAAATTGGCTTTTATAATTCGGTTTTGTTAAAACTTTTCAGCCTTTCATCAATATTTTGTTTTAAACGTGTTCTTAATTTTTGAATATTGTTTGTTTTTAATGTGGCTGTACACCGCCTTGAGTCCATTTCACAGAGAAGGGCGGTATAGAAATTAAAATATTATTATTCTTATTATCATCCCAACTTTCAGTCACTATTATTATGTACACTGCACTCCGTGAACAAAATGTGGGATAGAAAAGTAACAAAGATACACAGAAACAATTATATTGCCAATAAGGGAAAATGTTTTGAATTCAGCCATTCATCTACCTCACATGGTAATTATAATCTTGTACACAAGTATCTGGGTTGTAAGACTGTCATTGTGTTGCTGTGTTCAGTGCACCTAGAAGGTATCTGTGAGATGTAGCTTTGAGTAGAGTACATTGAACTTGAAGGCATATTTGTGTGATATACCAGAATAAAACCTACAAAAAGAACAGCATCCCCTCCCTTTACTGGGCCACCAAACTGGAAAGGTTGGGGACTGCTGCTTTACCTCACTATGCATTGAATTGATTCAGAGACTGAAAATTAATATAAACATTATAGCTCTGATGACAATTCAGAAATATGGAGAGGCACTGGATAAATAAATATAGACAGAATGGATATTTCCAGACCAGGCTTCTATAATAGTTTGAAATTAGTTCCAGGTCTCAGGGATCTAATAATAATGTTCAATAGCTGAGTTTCCTCACTGTTTCTTCACTGAGGTTCCTCTTGCCTCAGTCTATCTCCCAGCATCTCACTTCAAAGTAATAATTGTTTCTTTCTGAAAGAAGGTTTGGTTCAACTGAGGTAACATTTCTAGAGAATTTCTGTGTCAAGGCAGTCACTGGAAAAAAAATACAAGCAAAACATTTGGCAGGACATAAGAGCAGTAGTAACAATAATATACAAGTAGACCTCAACTTACAATCATTTGTTTAGCGATAGTTACAATGACACTGAAAAAAGTGATTTGTGAACAATGTTCACACTTACGACTGTTGTATCATTTCCATGGTCACATGATTGTAAATCTGATGCTTGACAACTGGTTCATATGATATTTTCAATGTCCCTAAGGTCATGTGATCAACGTTTTGACCTTCTGACAAGCAAAGTCAATGGGAAGCTATATTCACTTAATAACCATGTTGCTAACTTAACAATTGCAGTGATTCACTTACCAACTGTGGCAAGAAAGGATATAAAATGGAGCAAAACTCCTTAATAACTATTGTGCTTTTGCATTAGAAATGTTGAAGTCAATTGTGGTCGTAAGTTGAGGATTACCGATAGCAATTTGCTCTTTTCTTAAGCAAGATGGATTTTAATAGCAAAAGTTTGGAGCAGGGCAGGTTGCTGTAGAATTTATCCTATTGTAAGCAAGGCTTCCCAGAGATAGTAAAGTCAAAGCGTATAAGGTCTCTCTTATATAGTTTATGATAGAATTTTAGTTTGCCATAGTGGGCCTTACTTGTAAATCTTTTTCACAGCATGTTAAAACTTGAATTTGCATCAACAATCTTGGCTCTCAGAAGGAAGAACAATTTAAAATTCCCGTGGAGCAGAGGACATTGGTTGTAGAAAACCTTTCAGATGTTTTTTTCCAAGAATTTGTTTTCATGCTCATCTTTGAAAATGCTCAAAGAAGTATCAGATAATGGTTTGGGGGGATATAGGTCTTTAAAGTGATGGAAACCAGATTTCATATACATATAAATCTATATGCAGACAACTTTAACAGCTGTATTTCTATTGCTTAGCTCTATTATACAAATTCTTGGAACTATTGTACTTTTATTATGACTCCATTCCAATCTTATCAGAATATCTTCCTTGAAAACTAGCTGGTTCCATATAAAAAGGATGCAAGGAAACACTGACACATATTCTGTTCTTTTACATTCTATAGAAATATTGATTACAAGTACTGTAATTTAAATTATCAGTCCAGTAGGAATTTTGCATTGTGTACATTTGACTTTTTATAAAATCAAATGTGAATGTTTTCTGCAATGCAAAGAGGCTTTATGCCATTGTGTTTCATGCATCCTAAGCAGTCAAATGTGAATCATATTAGCAGCTTTTAAACAAAGATTTATTTGAATAAGTATTCTGAGTCTGTTTAGGAAACAGTGAAATTACAAGTTATGAATTTGCATTCATTTCTGTTGCTGGATTTTGGGGTCATGATAAGTTACACAAAAATTCAGATCCAGATTCAAATCAAATTGTTCCAGGTTTAAGCCCAGCTATTTCAAAACATCTGAACTGTTGTCAGAACTGAATATCACCAGTTGATGGGAAGCAACAGTGGCAGAAAAATCTGGATTTGATCCATTTGTGCTCTTCTCATATTTCTACGTATTTATTTTCTCCACTCCCCTTTAAAAAGAAAAAGTTTTCAAAATATAGTTTTGTAGATTTGCAGTCACATGCTATGTAAATCCACAGAACATGGTTTTCATGATAGACATGAATGCTATAAAATAGAAAAATATTAATTTGAAGGGCTGGACAAGTATAACAGTGAATGCCAGTACCTGTTTTCAGTCAGAATCAAATTCAACTGATCATATATTATCTGATTTAGGAACTGGACTAATAATATTGGCTCGGTTTGCCAATATATTGCTGTCTTGTGGGCTGCAAAATTTGCACAACTTACATGAAAATTTACAGTACCCAAAAATTAATTCAAAGGTAAATAAAAATATTACATAGACTTTTTGTCACAATAAAGGACATAGCAACTGTATATCTTTATTGATAATAGAATTCCAAGTAATAGCTTGTTTTTCTGGGAGGGGATTACCTACAAAAGAGCCAGCTTTTTTCATGGGTGGCTGGAAGTACATGGTGATTTCAATATTCTTTTTGTGTTTCTGTTTTTCTTGCAAAGTCCAAATTTTAAATAGGAAATAACTGAAGAAACTAAAAACCATTGGATTAATTTTTATTTAAAAAAACATAATTTATCCCTAATTTGATGCTATAAATATTAATACAAAGATTTTTTGTACAATAGCTGTTATAATTCTTAACTATATAGTTTTTATATAGTAATTTGAGCAAAATATGTTTAAAAGTTTCCAATTTCCATTTGTAACTGGGACTCATTTGCTCAAATGGGATAAAAAAATATAATAAAGTATTAGTAATTCAATTTATGTATCACTAATGACCACTAACTGTTAACTTTTACAAATATAATTTGTTCCACCCAGAAGAATCAAATGTGCACAGCCACAATGATGCATTGGCTGATTGTTCATAAGGTACGCTGGAAATTTCTTCTTTCAGAAAAAAAAATACATTATTATATTGGACTTATGATTTTTGTATCTTATCACTCTAACATATTTCCATTACTGACCATTAACTCATTCACTTCAAGGTCAATTATCTCAAGGTCAGTATACAGAAGCTCAACTTCTCTTTTGCATTTGTCTATATTATTCTGTACTTGTCTATAGAAGTTAAGCCGATGTTTTGAATGTGACGGTTGTCCATAATGTTTTGCAAATTTGCAGAATATACCACAGATTACCAGTATAGCATGAAGGTGCTTGTGATTGTGATGAATTTATGATATCAAAATAAAATGTTTGTCTTTTTAAAAATATTCTCACTGGTGTTATTTATATGTATTCGTATCAAAACTGCAGGCTTCCAGGTATCGGTAGCCCTGCAAGTTACTCCAGCATCATGAATATTAGTTCTATCTTTATTGTAAAATCCCATTAATAAAATCCTGAAAAAATGAAACTATTTCACCCTTCTTTCCATTTAGTGTCCAGAAATTTATGGAGGGTACCCTCTGTAATGTTTCACACATACACACACACCCTTTTAAAATGAAAAGGCAAACACACACTTCATTGTTGCATACTCACCGTGGTCTACTGCTCTGGTAGCCTCCATTCTCTGTGGATAAGAAAAATATCAAACAATCATAGTATTAACCCCTTACTCTGTCTATTCTGATTACCGTGTACACTAGCTCATTCACTCATATTTTTGTTGCCTTGAAATTGCCCACCTCATAATATATGAATTTCATAACTATATATTGGTTGGCATGACTCAATGTAAATTAATTACTATTGTAAAACATTTCTAATGATATGTTACGATATGACATATAAGGTGTTGTGCACTTATATTGCACAACTGCAACTGAATGCCATTTACACAAAATTGATTCAGATTTCCTTTCCATGAAATTTCAGAATGCAACATTAAGTTAGAGCAGCCCACCACAGGTGAGAAATGAGAAATTTTATGGGCTGTTGAACACTAAGTATTTTCTCAGTAGGTCAAGGCAAATTTATTCCACATGGAAGTTTTTGTGTTTAAAATATCTCTTGAAAATTCCAGAACCTTATAACTCCCAATGCATTCTGCCTTTGCTTGCAAGTTTTACTACTTTGAGATAGCCTACTGTATATTGGTGACCTTAAAACAAAAATCACAATATTGTCTCCTCCCGCCTTCCATTAATAGGAATCTCTTGCCCCTCTAGTCTATCATAATGATCTAGATCAACAGTGTCCAACGTTGGCTTTAAGAAGTTGGTCCAACCAACTTTATGAACAACTCCCAATCTTTCCCACCCAGCCTGTCTTAAAATTGCCAAATTAGACACCCCTGCTCTAGACTTAGCAAATCAACATGATGAACAAGATTTGCATATCCACTTCCATATTCTTGAGTTATAAAAAATCTGTCATAAATTCAGAGTTCTCCCACATCATTGTTATATTCCCAGAACTACTGATTTCAAGGGATTTTTGTTCATCATCCAATACATACTATGATTCACACTTTATTCAAAATATGCCAGAATCATGATCTTTGCTGTTCATAGAGCTTAGTTAAGTTCAAGCCACAGAAATCAGATCCTGTAAAGTAATATAGCCTTTTGTGTTATTTAAAACTCCCAGATGAAAGATGGTTTATAAATAAAAAATGAACTAAGTTTAAATTTTGAGTTTAACATTTCCTTATAAAATTGCAACCGGTAAGATCCCACAGAGTTGGTCTCCTCCGTCAACTAAACAATGCTGGCTGGTGGGCCTGCGAGGAAGGTCCTTCTCTGTGGCTGCCCCAGCTCTTTGGAACCAGTTACCTACAGAGATCTGGACCATCCCCACCCCAATGGCCTTCCGAAAGGCCTTGAAAACCTGGCCTTTCTGGCAGGCTTGGGGCCGTTGATCTCACCTTATGATCTGGCAAGATTCTGGACATGAATGGCGTATGAGTATGTTTTAAAGTTTTAAAAATATTTTTAAATATTTGTAACGTTAATAAGCTGTGAGCCGCCCCGAGTTCTTGGAGAGGGGTGGCATACAAATTAGATTAATAAATAGATTAATTAATAAATAAATGTCTATTGAAGACAGTAAAATATTTTAATCAATATATTAACTTTCACAATATGTTTTTTCTTAATAAGAATAGGCACCTCTCTCTTTCAATGTTGCTATTTTAGAAGTGATCATGCTGCAAGGCAAAATTTAGCTTCTAGCACTAACTTCAATTCCATTTTCCAGAATATTTCTGCATAGCACCCCTGAAGTCTTTGAAAACAAAAATAGTTCATGCTCACAATTCAGTCCTGTCCCTGAACTGCGCTGGCTACTTTAGTGCCCACTCAATCATTCTCTTGGTCACTTTTCAGAATATGTAACAATTTTTTTTCTTTTTTTACAGCATCTTTTCCTTTTACAATATTAATACAGTCAATCTTGCTACTATTGAGATCAGTCATATCTCCAAATAATGTATACACAAGTTAAAAATCACCTGTTTGTTCTGCAACACACACACACACACACTATCTAATTAAGTTCTTAGTTAACAAAAAACATATGCTCTGTATCTGTAAGATAGAAACAAAATGAAATACCTGATATCACATTCTCAAATTTCCCCTCATTACACATACCACCTTTTCTGATATGAAAACATAGGTGTTTTCAAATGCAGAGAGAGAGAGAGAGAGAGAGAGAGAGAGAGACAGAGAGAGAGAGAGAGAGAGAGAGAGAGAGAGAGAGAGAGAATCCCTTGCAATTTAATTGCGTTCCTGAATTACATATTTCACATGATTATGTATAAGTAAACTAATACTACATGTTGTGAGATGATGTTAGAGGCTTTCTCTAAGACAATGTCTTATGATGCATATTTCAAGGAGAAATGATAATTGTTTTATTTCTACTTGTTTTGATGTTTATCTGCATACATTCCCCAATATTTCCTTGTCTCCAAGGAAATGCTTAATCTAAACCTGATAGCTTTTTTCATTTATTATCTATGTAAATAAAGTTCATGATTTGAAATTTCAATTGTCTACAATTTTCTGCCTGATTCTCTAATAGCATTGGGGGGGGGAGGTTGGTAAGAATAATATGCATATAATAAAACAATATTCTACCTGTCAAATATAAGACTATATTGGCAGACAGGCTAGAGAGATAGGAAGGCGGGGATGCCTGGGTACTTTTTACTGGACCTATTTTAGGAAAGCACAATGAATTATGGATGAATTTTCACATCAAGCTATGAAATCTTTTGGGTTAATACTACACTGTTCACACACTAGGAAAGAAAGAAGGAAAGGAAGAAATAACCATTAAGAGCATCCCTTTGAAATGCTGCGAGTTGCACAGTATTGTGTTCTTAATGTTCATTTCACATGGGGTTACTATTCCTTAAATGTGGCCTCTTGTGATTGATGGTGTCATGCTACATAAAGGTTTTTGTTAAGATAACAATGGCAACAAGTATGAGAAATCTTCTTACTTTTATAAGTGATTTCCTGTTGACGGCATCACCACCCTTGCTACATGAACAGTGCCACTCATGAATGTTTCATTTGCTATAGAAAGGAAGCACAGCAAAGTTTCCTCTTCTTGGTGTTTTGAGAGGGAACCAAACTGTAAACAATATCCATATGGAGAATTTACCTTGTCCAGTTTATCATGTGTGCAAACATTTGTTTGGAAACTTATGACAGTAAAAAAAATGGGGTTTTTTTGGTGTTATTAAATTTTAACAATCTTTGGTCAACTTTTCAAAGTGTTCATTGATGGCTTGCGAAAATAATTGAATGACTCTTGAGTTGTTTAACAGAAGACATCTTAGCTTTCTTTCATTTCCCAGCCCAAAGCTTCTCTTCTATTTCCATGAAATTCCTGTACATACTTTACAAGCCTTCCTGAACAAGCTTTCGTGGAACTCTCACCAAGCTCTTAACACAATTTGAATACGAAAGAGATACTGAATAAAAAGCTTTAATCTCCTGTCAGCTTTTCTTTTTTTCCTTTTTTCCCCTTCTTTTCTTCATCCCCCTCTCTTCCAGGAATTTCCTATATGTAAGGAAATACTTTCTGGGTAAAGAATGCTAGTGTAATTCTCCAGAAAGACAACCAATATGAAGGAAACTGAAAGGCCAGAGTATCAAGCTTTTCAGTAGCAGTTTAAGCTATATTTGTGGAAGGATACCCAAGTGCCTGCTTTTCATTTTGGGCTTACAGGTGAAATATTAGAAGGAAGAAAGGGAGGGCCCTTTAACAAAATGATTCAATCAACAAACGAGTTAAAGCAGTATCCAGTGTGTCTTGAACCTCAAATAGGTTGGGCCTTTTTCTTCAGTTACTACAGGAGCTGCTTTGAAAGGCCTTTCTGTTCTCGGGTCTCTTGTCAGTTTGAATGCCAGGAAATGAGACCCTTTTGTGAGATTAATTAATTGCAGGAGCTGATCGGCCCCAGTCCAATCACCATGCAACCGAGCTGTAATTGCTACTTTGTGGAAAGGAATGGGGAAAAAAAGTTTTGGTTGTAGTTTAAGAAGAGGGTTTAAGGAAAGGTCTTTGAACTAAAGGTCTCAGTGCACTGGATTAAGGCCAGCAGCGAGGAGGCCTTTGAAGTTGGCTAAGGGGTTTTGGAGGAGAAAAAAAGTTGGGTGGCAAATGGGAATTGGCAGCATCAAAAGGTCCAGCATCTCCCCCCACCCACCTCCTCACCTGCTTGCCTTGAGAACATGAAGGAAGCTGAAAGCATCATTTTCTGGAAAAATCACTTTAATGAGACTGTTTTTGTTTTTGTTAAATTATACTGTGATACCTTTCTTGGGTGAAGCCATCCACACTTCTCTAGGCTCAACTTGATTTGCTATGCAAACAGATATTGGATAGCTTGGATTGCACAAAATTCAGAAATAAATATCCTTTCCTGCTTGCAGATGAGATAACCATGAAATCACCAAAATCTGACTTATTTTGCTTTGCTTGAGCCCCTGATTCTGTTTACTCTAGCAATCTAATATTTTTCTAGATTTATTATTATTATTATTATTATTATTATTATTATTATTATTATTATTATTATTATTATTATTATTATTATTATTA
>JANHFO010000866.1:340046-350376 GCA_032468095.1 Pareas carinatus
GGGTCGGTGGGAGGTATTGGCTGGCAGAATGCGGTCCTGAAGGTAACTGGGTCCTAAGCCAGTGACTGACCTGGGGGGGGGTCACCCAACTAGGTTCTAGGATTCCCAGTCTCCTGATTTCTAGTCTGATGACTTCATTCACTATACCGAACTGGCTAATATTTAATAATATCCTTGCCAAACAAGAAACTCCTTTAAGAACTTTGCTTCAGGATATGTAGTCTTCACTCTCCTTGTGAGTGATTTGCTGGTAGGCTACCTCAGGCTATAAATATCGAGCAGTTACGTTCTGGAGGTCAGAGCTGTAGCTAGCTGCACTGTGCAGTCTGCTTTAGCACTGAGGATTCTGTCCTGTATCATATCAAATTAGGGTAAAAATGCTGTTTGTTTGTTTGCATGGGAATGTATGTTGCTGATTGCTTTCACAGTAAAATATGGCCTTCCTTGTTGTCAGGGATAATGGGAGCTCTGGGCCAGTGATGGCTAACCTTTTAGACATCCGAGTGCGTGGACTAGTCATGGCTCATGAGTTGCGGCTCATGATGTCATCGCCTGGTGTTGCTACTACTTTCTGTGCATGTTCAGCTATGGGGTGATACCCGGGTGACTTGGCTCGTGTGCCAGCAGAGAGGGCCCTGTGTGCCCATTGTGGCACGCATGCCATAGATTTGCCATCACTACTGTAGGCCAAGTCATCTAAAACAGGAATAGAAAAGCTCCCAGGTTGCTCCTGAATGGCAACACCTAGTAGAACCAGCCAATATTGGCAATGATAAAGAATGTTGGGAGTCATAGTTCAACATCTGGAGAACAGTGGTTGCCCCACTTTTACCTACAACCCGAATTCCCAGGGCAACCTATGATCCCTCAAGGCCTTTGACGTGTCCCACTTGAGGACTCTAGGAATTGCTACCGAGTTTGTATAACCTTCTCTGATTTATGGGTACCTTATTAAATACCTGATTGAAGAGTCACCGTGTCAATTTTATTTATTTGATCTTTATCCCGTCTTTATTGTTTTCAATTTTATTGAAATAGAATTTTTTTTAAAAAAATAATAATTCTGTGTCACTGATGTTTGTAGCATTGGTCTCTTGCCATGATGCTTGCGAACCAAATGGCTTGGAAAAATGATACACCAATAGTCAAAAACAGCGGTTCCCAAACACTGGTCCATGGACCGGCGCTGGCCGCAGCATGCCAGCAACCGAGCAGTGCAAACAAACCAAGCCCCATTTGCACGATGCAGGCAGCATGCAAAATCACACCCCCTCTGGTCCATGGAAGAAGGTTTTTCCATGGAACCAGTCCCTGGTGCCCAGCAGGTTTGGGGCCACTGGTCTCAAGGGATTCAGTTTCTGGAATACTGGCTGAGAACCTTAATGAAATAATTTGGAGCTAAAATATATTTTTGACTTTGACCTGGGCTGATGGCCGAGAGTGAAGGTTTCTGGTGGAGCTTACTAGAGGTGTGAGAGAGAAAGGGAGAACTGCGTCTCCTAATGTGGTTGGTGGTCTTCCCGAGTGGTGTTTATTGAGAGGTGAATCTCTAAGCTACATCAAATAATTTTTATCTGCCCCATAAATTGGCCTGAATTTTTGTAATTAGTCCCCGCAAGGCTCAAAATGGACACAGGCTCCCTTTTAGAGTCCAAATACCCACTTCATTATTTGAAGGAGAGGTAAAAGCTTTTGGATGATAAAATTGCAGTGCCTCATCATGGCTGAGTGGCTGACAAAGGGAGTGAAAAGCAACCCAAGACAAAGGATATGTGTGTGGGTGGATGGGGGGGGGGGCTTTCTTGAATTGGATATCCAGGTTCTCATAAATGTTTCGGGAGAATGGAGCCCACTGTTTGTACAAAGGGCCATGGCGGCCAACTGGAAAAGGGGCAAAATGCATTGGGTTGTTTTGATTCATCTCTGCCTATTACGATTCATCGCACACTCAGCCAGATGTTCAGTCTGGATTTGACACCTTTATCCAACCATCGAGTCCTTCCAAGGATCTGAGATGGGCAGATGTGGATGTGTGTTAGAGGGAAAATGGCAGGATGTGAGCTGTTCTGAGTAAAGTTGCCTTTTATGCAATTGATGATGATTTTGTCAATGACGATGGTGTTCAAGTCGTGCTCCAGTTTTTTTTTGGAATTGCACCCAAGGCGCCAATGACTGTTGGCATGATCTTTGCTTTCTTTTGCCGTAGTCGTTCTATTTCTATTTGCAGGTCTTTGTCTTTTGTGATCTTCTCCAGTTCCTTCTCTTATTCGTACCAAATTTATTTGCTGCCCATCTTGCAGTTTAAAGCGACTCTCGAGAAAGAAGGATGATGGATAGAGAGTTGCCCCCAAATGCATTAGAAGCCACGGGAAGATCCTGTAATCTTTTGTTTATATCCCACTCAGGACTGCCATGTCCTTTCCCCAGACCTTTTAAGAGAGCCGTGCTGAACTGGCAGCTCAGTTCATTTATTTATTTACATTTATATGTCGCCCCTCTCCAAAGACTCGGGGCGGCTTACAATTCATATAGCAATAGCACTGGATAGACATATATACCGCTTCACAGAGCTTTACAGTCCTCTCCAAGCGGTTTACACAGCCTATTGCCCCCAACAATCTGGGTCCTCATTTTACTGACCTCGGAAGGATGGAAGGCTGAGTCAACCTTGAGCCGGTGAGAATCAAACTGCTGAAGTGATGGCAGTTAGCAGTCAGCAGAAGTAGCCTGCAGTACCACATTCTAACCACTGCACCATCTTGGCTCTTTAATTGCCGATGGGGTCTTTTCTAACCCTTTGAATATTTACGGACCAATTGTAGTTTTTTAAGCATTGAGTTGCTTAACGGCCAAGGTGAAAAAGGACATTAGAATTGGGCATCGCTCTCTTTTAACAACCACCTTGCATAGCCCCAGAAATTCTGCTCTCAATTGTGAACATAACTTGAGGACAACCAGTACAGGTAGTCCTCGACGTATGACCACAACTGAGCCCAGCATTTCTGTTGCTAAGTGAGGCATTCGTTAAGTGACTTTTGCCCCATTTTACCAACTTTCTTGCCGCCGTTGTTAAACAAATTGCCGCTCTTGTTAAGTTAGCAGCATGGTTAGAAAGTGAATCTGGCTCCCCCCGCCCCCGACTTTGCTTGTCAAAAGTTCACAAAAAGTGGTCAGGTGACTCAGGGACACGGCAACCGTCATAAATACAAGTCAATTGCCAAGTGTCTGAATTCTGATCACGTGACGATGGAGAGGCTGCAATGGCTTAACAGGCGAAAAACAATCCTGAGTCCCTTTTTCTTCAGCACCATTGCAACTTCAAATGGTCAGTAAATGAACTGTTGTAAGTCAGGGACTACCCGTATTGAGCCAGAATGGTGCAGTAGTTAAAAGCAGTCCTGCAGGCTATTTCTGCTGACGGCCATCTGCCATTAGACATCCAAAGTTCAGCAGTTCGATTCTCACTGGCTCAAGGTTGACTCAGCCTTCCATCCTTCCGAGGTCCGTAAAATGAGGACCAAGATTGTTGGGGGCAATATGCTGACTGTGTAAACCGCTTTGAGAGTGCTGTAAAGCAGTATATAAGTCTAAATAATAAATAAATCACAGATCATTACAGATTGACTAATTAACTCAGTGATTGGTATTGGACCTTAACATTTACCCTTAAATTGACCAGTTCTCCTCATTTGTCCATTTTCAAATGATTTATTCATTTTCTTCAGATTCTTCTTGCAAGACATATGGCTTCTTGATAGGGGTTAGATTCTCATTAGTAAACTCTGAATCTGCTTCTTGTCTGATTGATGAATGAAACATTCACAACTACCTTGAAGGGCATTCCATGAGACATTAATGCTATTTTCAACCATATCATTTTGTCTACTAAATTGAAGACTTCTGGAAGTGCAGGAAAGGACTTGTGAAACAGCTGTCATCCTGGAAGTTAACAATGCAAACTTAAGTCATTCGGGTGTAGAATCTCATGGGAAATCATAGACTCTCTATGACTGGCTGACATGGTTGGCAGTTGTTAATTCAACCTTGGTTTCCCCATTTATACAACACTGGGCTAGTATATCAATATCTGAGAGGTTATTGTGATATGCATTGACGTGCTGGCTAAAGATGTCAATATGGCACTTCCAATCCCCACTGAAGGTGGCCAAAGCTCTTCTCCTTCCAAGAAGGATTTCTGGTCACTGTGAGATCTTGCAGCTGAAAACCTATCTAGCTTAGTGGTTCCCAAATGTTTTCAGTCCACCGCCCCCTTGGTGCTACAAACACATCCTCAGTGGCTCCCACCCTCTATAGATAGTGTTATTCGGAGTAGTGGTTTGTACGAGCCACTAAGGAAGATAGTAACAGTAAAATTCAAAACTGTAACAATTAATTGTGCATTTATTCAAAATTCAATTTAAAAAATCTTTTTAGCTAATGTTAATTCAACAAAATTGTTGAACATGATCTGGTGGCTTGGAGAACTCTGGCTTGGGGAGCAGGGAGAAAAGCAGACCAGTGGTACGCAGAGCTCCGGCTTGGGGAGGGGTGGAAGCTGACTGGCAGCATGTAGAGCTCCGGCTTGGGGAGACGTAAGGAGTCTAAGATGCAATACAAAAGGAGCACTGCTTTGCTGAACTAGTAGTGGTAGGGGCAGTGTGGTGGGAGCAAGGATAGTGCTGCAAAACTGCCCTTCATGCTACACCTTACGCTTCTTACGCTTCTTACGCACAGGAAGGCTTGTGCCCCTGTGCCTTCTGGGCAGTGCCCTCTGCCTCTTAGCACCCCATGCCGCCCCCCCTGCTTCCTAGCACTCACCTAAGTCATCCTACCACCCCCCAGGGGGTAGTATCGCCCATTTTGGGAACCACTGATCTAGCTGAATGAACACAATTATTCTGTAACTTACAAGAATTTGAAGTGAAACTTAGAACGCATGTCACATAAAAAAATCAGCATAAACCTAGAACCAATGAAGAAATAGCACTTCAAAAAATGACCAAACAGAAGCTAGCATGAACAAAGGACCAATACTATGAAAACAACCAATCAAGACTGGACACAAACAAAGAATCAATCAGAAACCAGATCTCACCAATCTTCCAATCTTCCCAATTGGAAGCTATCTCAACTAAAAAACAATCAGAACTCAGGAACCCTGATTATAAACACAGAAACCCAGTCAGTTCCTGCTGAATGGCTTATGATCATTAGAAAAATCTGTTCTCTAGACTACAGTCACTAGACCAACAGAGGTAATCTGTGAAACCCTACACTTGTGTGTGTGTGTGTGTGTGTGTGTAATTCCTTATTAGTAAAATAAACCAAGCAGACTTGTCCAACCATCCTCTCTAATTTTAGCTACTCAAGACAATCCAGCCATTTTATTTTTCCTTAGTTAAAGAGCCCTATGTTTTCTACCTTGCAGACAATATCTTATTTTGAGAATTAGGAATGAATGGGTAGAATGAATCTTTTTCTCTTGGCACAGGTGGCTGGTTGTGCATTTGGGTAGAGTGTTGAGAATATTCAGCTACAGATTTCTGCACCATTTCTCAAATTGCTAACTTTATGTGGTATCTTGGTGAGGGTGAACAACGTTGATTGGCTTTCCAGCATTGAGACACTGAAGATGAGTTTCTATAACTAATAGCTGAGTGTTTGTCAGGCGAGATTTGATCACTGTGCTATTCTTTGAATTATAAGAAGAAATGAAAGACAGTTTTTATTTCAAGGTATTCCAATGCAGCTATGACCATACTCAATATACATGAATTACAATGGGAAAGAGTCCAATGTAAAAGAAAAAAAAGAAAAGAAGAAGCAGCTTTCTCTCTTGGCCACTCGTGTCCATATTCTTCATACTTTAATTTTCTTTTGCATACCAGTGGAATGAGTCTGTACATCCTTATCATCATTTAAGCTCATGAAGCTTTCAGAATAATTATAAAGCCCTGTAAGCTTATTAAACCCATAAGACTTTTTCCCTAATCAAGAGCAGCACATTTTAAATTAGTGTAGGTAGAAATCTATAAATATAAGTCCCCTTAAATAGTGAGACCTGGTTAATCCATGCTTACTTTATCCAAGTGCCTAGGTGTCCAAAAGATTTTAAGTCCTAGACAGTCTTAAAGTATGAATATTCCTTTTTTTATTTTTTTCAACCATTTGGATGGGGCTTTGCTTGGAATTGCTTCTTGCACCTGATAGTTGTTCATACAAATATTTCAGCACAATTGATTCTGTCTTCCATATGACTTTTCTCCATTAAGACATTGACTTATTTCTTTTTTCTTTTTACCATGAGATGAGATTCACCTATATCTTAGCCTATGTCTAAGCATTCCTTCATGTACATTTCATGCCTTTTCCACATATTTATTATTATACTCATGTACATAAATTCATATTCTGGCTGCTCATAATTGATTGCTATTGCCTGCCTTTTCATAATTGGTATTTGTGTCCATGAAAAATGTACATTATATTCCATTGCAAATAATAGGGAAATTCTTTGTCAGAGCAACATGTCTAAACAGCTGAAAGATGGGCATCACTATGCATGTGTTAAATGGTTTTAATATATATTGTATAATGCAGTTGGATGTATTATAAACATTAACATATGTCAATCGTTTTATACCCTCTGCCATATACTTCACTACAGAAAGGTAACATAATTTTTTCACTATTTCAGTAGGCAATGACATGAATCTCTTAAAGCAGGTATTTTGCAAAGTTTTGTAAAGAAACTTTACTTATTTCTGTTTGTAAAACCAGATTTGTTTGTTTTTCTTCTTTGAACTTTCTGAACAAGATTAGATAAACTGCGGACCTTTCCTCGTTTTGTAAAACAGTTTTGATGATAACTTGACTCCTTGTTCCAAAGCCATTATTTTTATTCTGTAATCCTATCGTATCTTCCAGCATCATTTGATTAGCTGTTCTGTACTTAGTTTGCGGTTATTGTTTTTTGACAAGGCAGTTGATTCTTTAGAAATTGCCTCTTTATTGGTGTCGGTCTAGGTCAATGGAAGTAGTTTTATATTTTCTTGATTATGGCCAGTTTATTTCATAAAAAATGTTCCTTCGCTACTCTCTACCTCTTGCTTCCAATTTTTTTTTCAATCTAATGTTCACCATTCACTAAACTATATGTAAAAACACAATCTACAGTAATTGTACGCTTGTGTATAGCTATGCGTGCCTAATTAGCATACATTGTATGCATAATGTAACATAGCCATGTAATAGAAATCCATAAATTATGTGGATAATTGTTGGTTTGCTTTTCCATCACTGACACTGAGATTTTCTGTTGTTTTCTCAGCTATGTCAAATTTGATTTGGATTTAGTAGTCACCCTGAGATTTTGCAGTCTAAAAGCCAAGTGGGATTCAATCTTGAACAAAATAAATAGGTAGATATCAAAAATGTGCACTTTATAAATAAGAAGAAACAAAAAGCTCAGGTGAGGTTGCTATTTACTGCATATACTAAGGTGAGTAGACCCCCCATCTGGTTTAACTGCAGATTTTGATTTTTCTGTCACAGTAAGAAAATTAGAAAAGTTTATGTTTGTTCTGAGCTATATTTAACCTGCTTGTTTTTCACTCTTGCTTGATGAATAAGGAAAGTGGGGTGGATCTTCACCCAGCTATAGATTGTTTAGGTTAGCATCGCTGTGAAGCTTCTCAGGTGTTCATTTCTTATCCCAGAGTTAGGTGCCTTCCCATCAAGGCCAGGCCGTGCAGTCTTGTGATCAGGGAAGCAGGGCCATGAAATTTCAGTGTCAAGTTTCAATTAAAAATCTTGTAATTCTCTTTATTTTCTCTCTGTCTATCCCTCTCTCTGACTATATTTATTAGTTTTTATTTTTTATGTTCTATTAAAAAAATGTTATAAAGTTCTATTCTAAAAAATACCCTTTTAGTTTTGAGCCTCTTCTCAGGCTTGCAGGCTCAATAGTGTGCATCCAGGCCCTTGGAGTATCTCTGCTGCTTGAAATGGGACTCCCAGCAGCTGAAGGTCACAGAAGATAGAATAACAGAGTAGAACAGAATAACAGAGTTGGAAGGACCTTGTGGGTCTTCTAATCCAACCCCCTGCTCAGGCAGGAAATCCTATATCATTTCAGACAAATGATTTTCCAATCTCTTCTTTAAAACTTCCAGTGTTGGAGCAGCCGCAATCTCTAGAAGCAAATTGTTCCACTGATTAATTGTTTTGTCAGGAAATTTCTCCTTAGTTCTAAGTTGCTTCTCTCCTTGGTTCGTTTCCATCCATTGCTTCCTGTCCTGCCTTCAGGTGCTTTGAAGAATAGCTTCGCTCCCTCTTCTCTGTGGCAACCCCTGGGATAGTGGAACACTGCTATCATGTCACCCCTAGTCCTCATTAAACTAGACATACCCAATTCCAGTAAACATTCTTTATATGTTTCAGCCTCCAATCCGCTAATCATCTTTGTCTAAGCTATCAGCTTAAACTCATTAATAAAACTGAAGCTAAGAAAAATTATAAAACTGTCAATGTATTTAAAAACAGAATTCAAGAATAGGTGATTCAGTACTATTCACAGAAAGGATATCAGAAAGAAAGGTCTCATTAATAACATTTTAACACTTATTTTAAAACTTAAACAAATAACACTTTGCAGGTAAGTCCCATGCAGTGATCTCTTGTTCAAGAAATTCACGTACAGTCATCCTCACAATTGCTTTATTTAACGATGATTTGAAATAAGAACACTGTCAAAAAAAAAAAAGCTTTGGGACCAATCCTTGCATTTATGGCTGTTGCAGCAGCCATCCATTCATGCGATTGTGACTTGGGTGCTTCTCAAATAGGGTGCTTCTTGGTTCGCTGTCTTGTTGTAGCGAAGGGGCTTGCATAGCTCAGTGATACTATGAGCTATGCCGTGCAGGGCCACCCAATATGAACAGGTCATAGTTGAGAGTTCCAGCAAAATCTGATCCACTGGAAAAGGAAATGGCAACCCACTCCAGTATCCTTGCCAAGAAAACCCCATGAACAGAAAGGAAAAAAGTTATGATGCTGGAAGATGAGCCGCTCAGGTCGGAAGGCATCCAACATATTACTGTGAAAGAGAAAAGTGCCATTACAAGTAGCCCCAGCAAGAGTGAATCAGCTGGGTCAAAGCCGAAAGGACACCCAGGTGTGGATGTGGCTGGTGGTGAAATTAAAGTCTGATGCTGCAAAGACCAACTCTTTGAGTCATGAGTCAGGGAAAGCTAGATTTGGTCAAACAGGAGATGACTAGATTGAACATTAACATACTGGGAATCAGTGAGTCAAAGTAGACTGGAATGGGTGAATTCAACTCAGTAGACCATCTACTACTGTGGACAAGAATCCTTTCGAGGAAATGGAGTAGCCTTCATAGTTAATAAAAGAGTCTGTCTCACAAATGACAGAATAATCTCAATCCGAATCCAAGGCAAGCTATTCTGCATCACAACAATCCTATGCCCCAACCACTGCTGCCCAAGAGGCTGAAATAGAGCAGTTCTATAAAGACTTAGAGCATCTCCTAGAAATAACTCCCAAAAAAGATATCCTTCTCATTATAGGGGATTTGAATGCTAAAGTGGGAAATCAAGAGAGAACTGGAATAACAGGCAAAATGTTATTTCGATGAATAGCAAGGCAGGGCAAAAGCTAATAGAGTTCTGCCAAGAGAACACACTGGTCATAGCAAGTACCCTTTTTCAACAACTCAAGAGATGACTCTATACTTGGACATCACCTGATGGTCAATACCAAAACCAAATTGACTACATACTCTGCAGCCAAAGATGGGGAAGCTCTATACAGTCAGTAAAACCAAGACCTGGAGCTAACTGGGGCTCAGGCCATGAGCTGCTTCTTGCAAAATTCAGGCTCAAATTGAAGAAAGTAGGGGAAACCGCCAGGCCTCTCAGCTTTGACCCAAGTCACATCCCCTATGAATATACAGTGGGGGTAATAAATAGATTTCAGGGACTGGATCCGGTAGACCTGGGTGTCCTTTTGACTTTGGTCCACCCACTTTACTCTTGCTGGGACTACTTGTAATTCTCCTCTGCTCTTCCCCAGTAACATGTTGGATACCTTCCAACCTGAGGGACTCATCTTTCGGGATCATAACTTTTTTATTTTTAAAACTGTGCATGATGTTTTCTTGGCAAGGATACTAGAGTGGATTGCCTTTTCCTTCTCCAGTGGATCAGATTACCTGTCCATCTTGTTAGATGGGTGTCGCAAGGAACGAAGCGGAGGCACTACTGCTTTCAATGGTTTATTAAGGTATGGTGGTCGGAGTAAGAACTGG
>JANHFO010000866.1:368900-383759 GCA_032468095.1 Pareas carinatus
TTTCTTTCTTTCTTTCTTTCTTTCTTTCTTTCTTTCTTTCTTTCTTTCTTTCTTTCTTTCTTTCTTTCTTTTTCTCTATTACTACCTCTCTCTTTTTACTTTCTTTCTGTATAACTCATAGATACACAGAAAAATAATTTATACATGATATTAATTTCAAGATATATTGGACTAAATATGACTCTTTGAGATAAACGTGAAGTGTCAATTTTTTGTACAGGCATGAATGTGTCTCTGTGTATATTCATTCTCCCTTTGTCATAGTCACATAAGACAGGAAAGAGTTTAACTGTGAATGACTAGGGAACATGCAGAGCTAATGTGGAATGAATAAATGGAGACAGTTTTATATGCCTGACTTAACATAGCTTTAAAAATAATTTTGTTTTTCTAGTTTTCACCGGGAAATCTCTAGAAGATCTCAGCCAGAATTAAACAATAAGTGCACCAACAACTCATTTACATTAACATTTAGAAATTTTTCTGAAACATCTGATGCTTTTTGTATATATGCATGTACACATGTATATATTTAACAATAATTTCAAGCTGCTTATATTGAATTAAAATAGGTAAGAACAAATGTATTTAAAAACATGCAAGATAGTATAACTTAAAATCTGAGAATACTCAACAATAAAATATAAGTGTCACATAGAGGTTTTCAATATCTATGTGAATGAAGATTTTGGAAATGTAGCTTTTAATCATTTTTTCTTGGGGCACATAGCCCTTTCTGCTAAAACAAAACAGAGTTCTTTTCTAATGATGGTAGAATTTGGAAAAGCAAGTAATCAAAATAAGTTCAATCAGAGGGGAGAAAAAAATCTTTGGTGGATTGCTATTTTTTTAATGGCAGATAATCTGTCTTAAATATAAGGTATCAATGAAAAGTAAATGCAAAGTAGCATTAGATTCAAAATTGCAGATATGTATTATTCAGTGAGCTTACTCAGGAGTAGCAAGAAAAAAATATAATCCTATCTATCTATCTATCTATCTATCTATCTATCTATCTATCTATCTATCTATCTATCTATCTATCTATCTATCTATTCACTGTAAATAAAGGAATCTAAATTTACAATGGCTCCTTTTGAAGAATCAAGTAATAAAACCAGTGCTTTGCACAAGATTCATTCGCAAAATCAAGATAAAATTTGCTCAGATTCCTAATTGCTGAAACCTTTACATTTATTCATGAACTTGCCTAATATATATTCTTGAGGATGGCTCTTTTCCTCTCTCCTGCCAGGCTTCCCACTGTGCCTTCTTACAGGCCTAGTAGTGGCCATTGAAGATGTTGTCCTTAGAAATATGTGATTTCTAAGGTAAAATCACTTCATGGTGATTTTACTTGGGATGTAGGACCCAGAAAGATTGCAGTCTGTAGGTCTGGCATCTTTTCCTAGTTCTGCAATTGGCAATACCTATAATAATGCCATTTCAGAAAGTTAGTTGGCTCAAAACTGTACTTCTTGCAAATTCAGTTATTATTCATTTTATAAATCCTAGATCATTATATTGCCCTGGTTAAGATGCTTATAGCAATTCCTGTTGTAAGGAATGAATTATATCTGAGAATAATAGCATTTCCCAACTCTTTCCATTTATATGGTCTGTTATATAAATACTACCATTAAATGTTTTTCAGGACCACACATATACTAGAAGCAACATTAGTAATTGGCTCTTAGTCACACTTGGCACTGGTCCTAGAGGAAGTCATGAAGCCAACTTTAAATAAAAATCTGTTTTTTAAGGTAAAACGATGGTCAAATCTTGTGATAACAGCTTTTGTCTTTAATATGTCTATATGGCAGTCTCAAATGTTGTAAGATTTGGGGCAAGAACACCAACATTTCTTGAGATTTTAATTATCCCAACGGATTTTGTCTATGTTAAGTAAAAATGGTTTAACAACAGAGACCAGCTGGAAAAGTCCAACTAATCATCAGTTGTCACTGAAGTATAAGTTAGGAGGGTTTTTCTTTTCAGTCCATAGGAATTTCAATCTTTTCACTTTTTTCTGTTCATAAGTCTGTGTGGCTAGATATATACTGCATCTTGACATCCATAGTTGCTTTTCACTAACTTAAGATTTACTCAGTACTGTGCAAACTTAATAAATGGGTCCCTTCGGGGAGAAGGGCGGTATAGAAATATGATGAAATAAATAAATAAATAAGCAAACAAACAGATAAATAAATAAGCAAACATATAAATAAATAAACAACAGATAAATAAACAACAGAAAAATAAACAAACAGATAAATAAATAAATAAACAGATAAATAAACAAACAGATAAATAAACTAAATAGGAAGAAACAAATGAAATATGGTGTACTGTTTCACTAGCTACTGATGAGGCTTTTAAAAGAAATCAGAGTAGAGAACTCACTTTTGTCCAGATCTCAAACTGAACCAATGATGTCTGCATATTTTTCTGAATGCAGATTTTAAGTTGCTGTGACCTGAAAAGGGTATTAGAATGTTATTTATTTTTATCCCTATATAAAAAAGCAGGCCCATTATCTAATGTTACATTAAAAGTAAGACAACCATAAAAATACTGGTGACCAGCTTTGCAATATCAATATCAATATCAATCAGAGAGATTTTAGCAGGTTTTGGACCACTTTGAAGTTTGTAAATTTTACTTCTAGAGAAGACATTACCTTAGAAGAGCTGGATTTGTTTAATATCTATAGAATCTGGAATAAAGAAACATGAAATGAAAGTGACAGGGCTAATTCTTAAGAGCTAGAACTCAGGAGCATTATGTGTTTGCTTAAGAGAACCAATCAATACTCTGATTTGTTGTCAAAATGATTGTTCTTTATAAATTTGTTAGATAGACAAGTTTATTTTATGAAGGTATGTAAATTCTAAAATATTTACTGTTTTGATTTCTTATAGGTGATAAATTCCTACTTGCTTTAAGGCTAACTGACTACACCAACAGTAGTGTGGTTATTCTGTAGACTACAGTAAAGAAACAGTGGTGGAAACTGTGAATAATGATTGAAATCAATTGGGGAAAGGATGAAATAAATACCTCAAAGCACAGAAACTCTCTAGATTTCTTGGGGTGTAATTCTTATAGCTGTGGCATGGGATATATTCTAGCAAAGTAGTGTGTTACATGACAATCCTGCACAATTCATACAAAAGTTTGGCATAATCAAGAAATCAGTAATACAGAAAGATTCAAATTTTCAAATTTCAGTCTCAAACTAAAAGCAAAGATTATTCACAATTCTAGAACATTAAATTTCATTAAATAGGAATGAAAATTGTTTATTCAGAAGCTAAATGGAATGAAAGCTTCTTAATCAGAAAGTTTTCAAGTTAGGACACCACAATAAAAAAGCTTAATTTATTAACTTAATCTGTTGTTTAAAAATAAATTGTGTGGCTTTACTACCAAAGCTAAAATATTTAGAGTAGAATAGAGCTGGAAGGCGCCTTGGAGGTCTTCTAGTCAAACCACCTGCTCAAGTAGAAGATACCATCTGCAAGTTCCTAATGATAATAGTAATAATAATAATAATAAACTGGACATGGTCGGTCCAACTATTTATCAACACATCGGGTGCCATTCCAATAAATCTTGGATGGTACTTGAAAAATCTGCACATTGACAAAATTTCTGTCTTTCAGCGACAAATAGCCAGATCTGCACATATAGTACGCCAGTGATGATGAATCTATGGCACAAGTGCCAGTGGTGGTGAACCTATGGCACAAGTGCCAGAGGTGGCACTCAGAGGCCTCTCTGTGGGCACGTGCGCTGTTGCCCCAGCACAGATTTCTTTACTAGGAAAGCCAGAGGGATGCAGGGCTCCCCTCCCCTTCTCTAGACGTGCCAGAGGACATTTCTGACATCACCCACCACTCTGCTCAGCAGTCCAATGGGAGTACTTCCTTCCTCCCGTCTGGGTCAGGAGGGTGGCTCAAATGCGGCACTTAGTCTGTGGCGAAGGTGAGAGAGGAGAAGAGCTAGGTTGGAGGGGATCATAGATCACAGCGAGCTGCAGAAGCTGGGGTAGACTGCCAGAAGGCCCGCGGCACAACAATGCTCATGTAGGCCGCAGGTGGAACAGAGGCGTATGAGGGGTAATCGATGGCCACGCGGGAGCATATGTTGCCGTGTTGGCACTTTGTGATAAATAAGTTGCCTTTGGGTTGCAGTTTGAGCACTTGGTCTCTAAAAGGTTCACTATCACTGTACTATACCGATACATTACGACAACTTTGAGAAGAACCTGATGAGTATGAAGGTCAACACCAGCCTAAAAACTGGAAGCTGTGACTTCACTTTGCTGCATGTGTTTTAATTTATTTCTAATTTCCATGCTATAGATTAGTATAATATGTTGTCATCCCTAGCACAATCATCTCTCCCCAGATGTTTATGCAAATGTACATGTAGATGTATAACTCTTAAATGATTCCAAACATAACAGACAGAAATTCCTATTATTATGGGGTTATTGTTTTCCAGCCTTCAACTGGAAATTACACCTTTTTTTTCTAGAAATAGTGCCGAACAATATTCTATGCAAAACTTTCAACTAAGTCTACAAAGAGTATAGATTGAGAAGGGGAAAGAGATGTGAGTGAGTGAACAAATGAAGTTGCAGGTCTGCATTGAAGGGGAAGTTAACCATCCTTCCTCTTTATTTCTTCAGATATGTATGCTTAAAAGTATAGAATACATGTTAGAAGAAATAAAGAAGAAATAACTTGTGCAGCATTTGCTATTGCTACTGAAGAAAACCCCTTAGAGCAGTAGAGTTTATACTATGAAAATAGAATGAAAAAAC
The DNA here is from genome assembly GCA_032468095.1 of Pareas carinatus. Lineage (NCBI taxonomy): Eukaryota > Metazoa > Chordata > Lepidosauria > Squamata > Pareidae > Pareas > Pareas carinatus. Next base: position 373,732 of record JANHFO010000866.1, read on the forward strand.
TGAAGAAGAAATGGGAAGAAGAAATCAGCAGAATTTGATCTGAAGTTCTACAAATCTGTAACTGCTGATCATTTCCAGTGGTGAAATTTGAAACATTTAGTTTGCTTTTAATAGCCAATACCAACAGACAAGGGTTTCACTGCTGTGAGAATGATATAAAATATTTGCTTATTTGATGCATGCAATTTAGATCATTAAGATGTTCAAAAAGACAGGGATCTCAGAATGTGTATCCTAAAAATAATAATTTGGTTGTACAATTGTATCACTGCACATTTAGGTAGTTTTATTTTCTTCTACCTTTACCTTCGAAGATGTGTTGGAATTTGTAACCAAGGAGATACATAATTTATTAGCCTTGGACTTTTTAAAATGCATTTTTCATGGTAAGCTTTTAAAGTCACCTCTCCCCACTGCTTGATAAAGCTACAGCTCCATCTAGTGTTTCCATAAAAACATTAAAAAATATTTTGGGTTGTTTCAGAACCAAAGCACCTTCACCTCTTACAAATTTAGTATAATCTACTTGGGCGGAAGGAAGGTTTTAAGATTCTTTTATAATTGCAATTTAAAAAATGACCAAACAATTATTAAATAATTCAATTTTGCAATTTATTTAGAAAGGAAAAAATGTGGTTTTTTTGTGATGGAACTAATAGTTCAGATTTTGTTCTCATAAGTGACCTTTATGTGGAATTCCAGATCTATGGTCCATCTTATCTTTCAAACAAGTTCTTCATTTCTTCTTTTTTTCAAATCAGACAGTTTATCTGAGATTATACGCATATGCTACCTCACACATTCCTGCAACAGGTTAAACCATATATTATATAATTTAAGGATAATTGATTCATTCTTAAACTTCAGTGACTATATCTTTAGGGTATTGCTGCTGTTGTTACTATGAAAAAAAGAGAACACTAGAAAAAATGGGTAGCAAAACCTGCCACACCCATCAAGCTGTAAAGAAAAATGTTTGTTTCATTGACACAAGAAAGAGCTGGTTCTTGAATGAACAGGCATGCACCAGATGTTCTTCCCTCAGGGGGAAAGCAATTGGCAGTCCCATGTGGCAGCCCCATCCCAAGAAGACGCAATATAGTTCAACCAAGTAACCATTAGTGTTCTCCTATTTTAAATATCTAATTTAAAACAACAGGGTCATCACTTTATCCTATAACTTTCACCAATTGATTAAACACTAATAGAGCTTTGTGCTCTAATACAACTTACCCAAGCATTTTGTAGTGTCTATGAAGATTCAGGATAGATGAATTCAGTTCCTATTCAAGCTGGACTGGACAGTCACTTCTTAAACAGGGAATTGGGGGCTGTGTTTTTGCTCGCATTGCATTGGTACGGGTTATATTTTAGATGCTTCACTTCATTTGTATGACCATTTCGTTGTGGATTTCATATAGCAATCTCTTAATATTTTAACTTTTGCTGCGTTATAAGATGTTACAGATAATGATAAACTGTCTATATTTAGTTGATGAATCTCATGAATATTTAGGAAAACAAACCAAGAATAATAGAGGATGCTCCACTGTTAAGTCTGCATAGTGTACCTCTAACCGGAGACTGAAACAAAATGGGTACAAATGTAGATCATATTCTTTTTTTTTAATGAAACCAGTGATGCAATTTCCAAAAGATATAAAAGAATTAGGTGTTAATCCTTTCCATGAACTGAACCTTAGATCATGCAGTGTCTATGTATTTCTAATTAATCTAATTTGTAATAAAATACATTAAACAGACACGGACTACTGTAGTTTTCAGAGGTTGAAGAATGTACATGAATTAAATCTTTATGTGAAAGTGGTGATCAAGAACATAATTAATTCATATTAACATAGTTAAAGATAAAAAATGTGCACTGGGATCTAGTTATCTTTCTTTTTCTTTTACTTCAAACTTGAATCATTTTAGACACTGTCATGTAGCTATTTAAAATGTCCATTTGTATCATAAAGTTATCAAAAAATAGATATATCAGAATGTTAATGAAATGTGATGATTGATATATATGGCCTTCACAAGTCCTGGGTTGCAGTAACTTAGAATAAGTCAGTAATGTAGAAGGTGTTAACTTACAAAAAAATAATTAGAAAGACATTCCAATCCATCATATTTCCTCATAAATAAATCCCATTGAATTTTACCAGGATAACCCCTCCCAAATTTGGGATGGGCAATCTTTTGTCCCTGAGGACTCCACTTCCTAGTTGGTTGATATTCACAGATGTGCACATTTCGATCTAAAGGCATATAGAAATACATCTAAAATATTTTCCCTAACCAAGCTTGATGCAACTCTAACCCTAATGCCAATGCTGAATTCCTAAGGACATTTCCTTCTTATTTTCTGGAAGGCATTCTTCCTGCAAGATCCAGCAAATTCTGTGCTTGCTAAGTACAGAAGACAAAGTGACAGAAGTCACTCTGAAGCCACAACTTAATAGAAACAGCCTTCAAGGAATTGGCAAGAAGCAGCTGCAGAATAATAAATGAGAAAGAGAGGAACAAAAGCAAAGCAACATGAGGACACTATAATGGTTACAGACTCTAGACTGTCTATCTCAATCTAAAAAGATACTAAAATGATCACTCCTATGTCATATTGTTTTACTGCACAATATTATAAAAAGGTTCTTCTTTTTAGGTAAAGGTAACATTGATATAGTAAATAACTAAATTACTTGTTCTCCCATACAACCTAATTGTTGCAGTTGCAGGATGATGATGGTAGTGGTGATGGTGGTGGTAGTGGTGGTGATTAGCATATGGCATTGTTACATTAGCCAGAAGAGTACAATGAAAATGTAGAGTAGTAATCTGGCTGTCAGTTTACTAGCTCTGCTGTGATACATGCTTGTGTGCTTCCCAAGGTGAGCCACAAGAGGGTAAGCCAGCGGAAAGACAAATAGCTCTTTCTACAACAGCATCCAAGGCCCCCCTCCCTCCACCAGAGGTGCCTTGTAAATGGGCATCACAACTGGGAAGGTTTAGAGTTGACAGGAATCTGACCACCTGCACTAGGTCCCAGCTTATCTCCCCACCAAAGTGGTACCTATTTATCTACTTGCACAGAACATGCTTTCAAACTGCTAGGTGAGCAGAAGCTAAGGCAAGTGACAGGAACACAACCTACCATGCAATGATAAGGCTTGAACCACTGGATCAAAGACCATCTTTAGTGGTACCATGCTTCCTATTGGTATGATGTATGATATAGATAGGGACATTGTATAGTTCTTAGAAATCAGGGACTAGACCTTACTTGAGATTCTACTTTGCTGTTTATATCGAAGTTTGAAACTATGAACATGTTAACCGCTTACCACTACTGGGACAGATCGTGACCAAGGTAAGAGGTTAACAATCAAGATTCATATATTTGTTACACTAAAATGCAAACATATGTTTTAATAAGTTAGAAATAAAGTTTATATTGAAGCAACTGAAGTTATTTTTCACAGCAACGTGTCCCTAGTTTCATAAACAAGCATTTGAAGAGCTCGCGGTCTTTTAAAAATTCTGTTGTCACAAAACATGAACCAGTTATGCTTATTTTCTTCATAAGTATAAATAATGAAGGCCCTGAGGAAGGTGGGTTTGTAGATGGCTTCTGCCTTATGTGCATTTGATAGTTATATTTCTTAACAAAGGTAAAAGAAAAAAAGACAGCATTAAATAGCACAGAATGGATTCAAGAAGAATACACTGGGAAGTATTTGCATTTCCCATACAAAATAACTGGTCATACGTCGGGTCCCATCAGTCTCACAATGTCATTTTCTTGGACCCAGGAGATCTGCCTTCTTGCCCTTTGGAACAGCATTCCCTCTGAGGTATCATCGGTCTGACCCTGCCTGACTTCTGAAAGGCATTAAAGGGCTATTTCTTTCTCCAGGGATGTAGTCAGGGAGCAGTATGATCTTGTTGGATATATTTTTCCCAATGCTTTGTGTTCTTATATTTTTCCCAATGCTTTGTGTTCTTATATTTTCCATGTTTGGTTTTTATTTTTCTTTACTACATCATTTTACATGAATGTAAATGTTTATTCCTATTTTACACCAACTTTCAGTTGTGTGCCAAGTAGGTGCTATATAAATCAAATGGATGGATGGATGGATAGATGGATGGATGGATGGATGGATAGATAGAGGTAAAGGCTTCTATTCTACAATCCACATATTGGAAAAATTGCATGTTTCTCATCATATTTCAAATGACAATGAATATTGCATTATATTATGAAATATTGGGATTTGATCTGTTTTTCAGTTAGAACCATATAAAAGTCATCTTTACATGACTCAACAAGAGTGTGGGAAGAGCAATCTCAATTTTCTTAATTACATTTACAAAATATTACTGAGGCATTGCCTGAAATAACTCATTCAGAATTTTTTGTACATTGATGTTTTCAGAAAAATGCAGATTCTTGTCTACAATGAATCTAAAGCAATTAACACATTTAGATAAAATCTAAATATACATTTGTTATGAGTGGGAATTGTTTTAGCAGGTTGAGGCATCTAAAAATCTGTTGTCCAACTCTGGATACACATTTTTCCCCTAGTGAATAATAGAAAATCTTTAAATGTGACTATACAAATTAAGAGTCCTGGAAGAAAATAGCAAATGATACTTGTATTCTAAAATCTGTGTTTAGATTGTTGTTTCCTATATATAGGACCTTTTTAATACATACACTTTTCTGTTCTAGAATCTGACTTAGTTTTCCCTACATAGGTAGGGATGTAGGTAATTGTGGAGCTTTCTAAATTCTTATCAGTGATTGAATGCAACACAAAGTAATTTCTTCTAGGGTTTTAATCTTATTAAATAAGAGGTTCTGAATAGAAAGACTGGTGTTATATTATTTTGTACATGCTAGCAGATCATCTGTTCCTGGCAATTTGAACAAGAGATTTAGCAACTAGGAAAAGAATTATTTAGTAACAATTGTCCCAGTACTTAAACTTTGGCAATTTTCCATTTTGAAAATTTCCAATAATTCTATTTCTTCAATTCCGTAATCATCTTACAAACTGATACTGACAGATAGTATAGAAATCAGGATTCCATAAAAATATATGGAGTCCTTGGTGTGCTCTGAGCTTTATTTTTTGCTTGCAGATGATTCATTAACTAACTAGGCAATATCATCAGTTTGATCAAATGTGGGATTTACTGCCAACTTATATACAGTAGTTTGTCCTGTCAGTTTTGGTGGGAATGTGGTTTTCTCCTTGATAGGTCCCTTGATTAGGGTATTATTTTCTACTTGATTGTTTGCATGGTATTACCATATTACATCGTATAAGACACCATCTATTATAAGACACACCCCTTATTTTTCTACGTTAAAAATAAAAAAGTAAAAAAGTGAATACATGTGAAAAATAAAATTTATTATGAACTTTATAAAAATAAAATATAAAGATTGCAAAAATGAAAGATACACTGCATATTTACCCACTTTAAACATCAAATTCATTTCTCAATTCCCAGTTCCCTGAGAAAGGCTCTGCACTTTGTACCAGGGCCTGGCAGCCAGAGTTGGCTGAAAGACAAGCACGGGGTTAATACATAGGCCCCGCCCTCACACTAGAGGAGCCTGGGATTTTGCAAAGCTCTGTATTTTGCACTGAGGTCGGACTGCAGCAATGGCTGCTAGCTCACCCTCACCTCCTGTTTGCGAAACCTTGGATGAATATGCACATCTTCTTGGAGCATACCCTTTACCCTGGTAATACATCATCTAATATAAGATGCACCATAAATACAGAAATACCATAAAAACCTGCATCTTATAATCAATGTAATACGGTAATCCCTTTTTCTCTAGGTATTGTCTGCTGCAGAGGATGTGTTCTAAACCTTTTGATTCCTTCTTAGCTTTTTTATTATTTTTTGAATGGTATGTGAATATGGTTTGTTTCTGTGTGTCTATTAATAACTTATGAAACACATGCAAGCAAACATACAAGCTCAGAGAGAATCAAGAACTTCACAGTTTACCCCTCAGCTGCATACATTCTTCACTTTTGAAATAAAAATATATTTCTTCAAGAGAAAGCCCACTTGTTCAAACCAGCCAGTAGAAATGTCATTATACTAGTAGAAGTGATAGAAGCCTAGCCAGCATGCTTCTGAAAAACAGTCCAAGGTAGTTAAAAATATGGTTTGGTTTGAGATAACATCACACAACATCCTATAGGATTCAATGGAGTGATAAATCAGAATCAAAATCAGAGAAAGATTAATGTAGTTTAAACTCTTTTGCTATTTATATTCTCAGCCTGGTATATAGTTGAGTAGCTTTTAAGATGGTGGCATTATTAATCTTTCTTGTTTCAAGAATGATGAGAGAATGTATAGTCCCAGTTGTTATATATATCTGGTTCGAACTATATTTTATTTTTAAAAATAAGATTACTGAAAATAAATGAATCACTTTCTGGATAATTTATTTCTGGGGAATATATAGCCCCAGATATAGTCATATGAGGCTATCTATAGTACATCTATTCCCACCATGTTTTCCATCCAGGATGTGTTGGTTCTCAATTCTAAGTGGATCTGCATTAATGGCTAGGCACTATGGAAACTGGGGTTTCAAAAGATTTGGAACACATCAGAATGGAAATGAATAGTTGAAGGAAGATGTGACGGAATCAAATTTTACAGCTCCATTAAAAGGACTTGAAATAAATATTCCATTTTCAAGGTGGGACTGACCTTGTATTTTACTAAAAATAATTATTTTAATATATACATACATGATCAAACATGGTTAATGAAAACTGAGTAAACTCCTTAACACTGTCAAATTTAGCAATATAACAACATTATAAAAATATTGCGTTGTTTCTGACAATGGGGACTATTCTATCTTAACATGACATCTGGTGACCATATGGGATGTTCAAATAGACTTCATACAGGAATCTTATTTTCCTGCAATTTCATTGAGTCATTCTTGGATTATTTTTGTATGGTTTGATTATTCATGAAGCAAGTGGCAATTCTTTCAGATCACCTGTAGCTGAAATAAGTAACTTAATCTCCTTACATGTATGTGTTTTACATAATTAGTTCTTCAGAAAAAGTAAATATTGTAAATAGTATATATTATGAGATAGATTATAGGCCTTATAGAAGAAATGTCTCTTTTCTTGAGCAAATTTTAATTTTTATCTCAAAAATTGAAGTAGATAAATGTAAATATAAATTGTTATTATGTAAAGCTGATAAGATTGATTTTCAAATAAAAAATTACAGCTTATTTTATCCAAAGGAAAGCAAAATGGAAATAGTTTTTAAAAATGACCATTTTGAATAGTGCTGTGACAATTTAAGACAATGAGCTTTGGTGACATAATTTTTTACAGATCAAGAAAACAAAAGTATTCAAGCCAGTTGTAATGTGTGACTGATTCCCATCATTTTGTTGAAATCAGTTCTTATTATTCACACACACCGAGAGTATCTAAATCAGTGGTATCCAACCAACAGTTTTTGTGGTCCACAGAAAAATCTGGACATTATTTGCATTATTTACAACCTTCACAGTTGGACTTTCTTTAACTTAACAATACCTCTGAGAAATCAGTGTTGAGGGCGGAAATCATTAAACATGCCTAGGGGAGTGCCTCAGCCTTTAAAAACAGCCTCTCTTTGAGGGCAAGAGTTGGCAACGGTTTTCCCAACTAAGCAGCTTCTCTTGGCTTCTCCCTGTCTTTAGCCCAGTAGCGAGGAAGCAGCTTCTTTTAGAGAAAAGGCAAAGCACACAGTTCTCAAGCTGGTTGGGTTGTTGCACCCATAGCTCTCCCTCAAGTCGAGGCACCTCCCAGACCCATTAAGCATTCTTCCTTCAGCAACCAGTAAAGCACCAAGTCTGCTGCTCATTTCCAAAAGGGTGGTGGGGAGCAAGGTGAAAATATCGGTGTTGATGGCATTGTGGGCTACTCGCTGGAATTTCTTCTTTAAGGAAAGGGAATCAGAGTAGCGGCATCAATTCAGAAAGAGGGGAGGTGGGCGAGCATCAGATGAGGAAAGTTAGGGTGGTGGGACTGTGGAGGCAATCAAAATAAACACTGAAGTAGGAAATTGGGAGCAAGGATCTGCCAGGCGCATCTGGAAAGGACACTATTTTGCTTCCAAAACTTTTATTGCCTTCTGCGGTTTTGGGCTTCTGGGGTTGGTGTTCAGCTCTTTGTCAAACATTACCATTAGGCAGGAATGGAAAATGGGAATGCATTCACCTTAAGTGTGCACAAGTGTGGTGTTCATGCTTTGCATCAAGTTTCTTTCCACATACGTGTGAAATCTCACTCTCATGCGCTCCCTCTTATTTTATTTTTAAAATCTGTGCATTAGGTGACCTGCAGTTAATATTAGTTATTGACGGAACTCAAAGTTTCTGCAGATCAAGTATTCTATCCTTCCTGGTTGAATCTGAAGCGGAACCATTTGAAAAAATGGGGGAGGGGGGAATGTTGAAGAGCAGATGTCTGTTGATTTCTTTGAAATTGAGAAAAGTGGAAACAGAAACAACAATGCAAAAACCGATAGCGGCTTTTACTACTGGTTTTATTAAATGATATAAAGGATGGAAGTTAAAAATTGGTGCTTGTGTTTTGCTAGTCTTTTCTTTCCAAAGGTAAAGTGTAAGTTATTTTGTTTTATTTTTATTTTATGTTTCATGTTAATCATTTTTATATGAATTTTTTTGAGTTGTGGAATGAATCATCTGAAATTTGCTTTGATATATGAGTGTTTTGGATTACAAGCATGTTTCCGAAAGTAATTATATTTGCAATCCAAAGTTTTACTGTATTTTATTTAATTGTAATATTTAATGGCATCAAATAGTTTGACTTTAATAGCTGATTCTCCATAAAAAGTTAATATTTATTGCTGCGTGAAAAGGCAATGAAAATTTTGATTCAATTTTCAACAACATATTTGTGCAAAAAGATATTCTTATCTGTCACAGCAATTAAAACTTGGTACCAGTCTCATCTATATATATAAAAAAGGAACTGCATGTTTGTTCCTGGTAAGTAATCTCGGAAACTACTGAACGGATTCACTTCAAACTTTCAGGGACTGTTACAGTCACATACGAGCGGGTTCTTAGCTATTACTTACATTTCGCGAGTAGCTTTACATGCGAGGAGATGCCCTAAAGCATCACGGCCGGTGCGCCCGCGGGCGCCACCTTGGCGGCACGGCCGGCGGGCCACGTGACAGGCTGCGCACGCACACACACACGCGCGCAGAAAGCTTCTCACCTCCTCCATCTGGGAAGCGGCCTGGGCTGTCACCGGCAGGACAGTCGCGCTCCTCCCCTTGCCTGCCTCGCTTCTCCTCGCCCAGGCTGTCACCGCGGAGCCGTTGCCATGGTGGGGGAGGTGATTCGCGCCGCTCTCCTCACCCTTCCCACGCCCGTTGAGCGCCCGCTGCTCGCGCTGGTGCTCGGAGGCCAACGGGGGGCCCAAGGTGAGGAGAAACTGCAGCCTGAGCCAACATGGCGGCGGCCGCTGTGCTCGGAGGCCAACGGGGGGCCCAAGGTGAGGAGGGGCCAAATGAAGATCCGCACACCCCCCAGTCGCTCACCCACAAACTTACACCCATCCTCAAGTGCATGCGCGGGTCGGGGACGCCCCCGCGCCTAGGCCCCTCCATTTACAAAACGGCCAGGCCGGCCGGTGGTCGCCCGGGAGAGGGCGGACCTGGGCGGCCCCGGCGAGCGCCATCGCTTCTCCCGCGGTGCCTGGGTGGGGGCGAGCACCAACCGTTGCGCCGGGGTGGCGCCTACTCCCCGGAGCGCTGGCCCCGCTTCCTCCGCCCGGAGCCACCAAGACGGTCCTCCCCCCGCCCGAGCCCGGCACGTTCGGAACGGCTGGCGCTTGCCCGGGAGAGGGCGGCCCTGGGCGGCCCCAGCGAGCGCCCTTGGATCTCCCGCGACCCCTGGCCGGGGGCGAGCGGTGTGGCGGTGTGGC
>JANHFO010000866.1:428157-443707 GCA_032468095.1 Pareas carinatus
GACTCAGCCTTCCATCCTTCCGAGGTCAGTCAAATGAGGACCCAGATTGTTGGGGGCAATATGCTGATTTCTGTAAAGTGCTTAGAGAGGGCTATAAAGCACTGTGAAGCAGTATATAAGCCTAACTGCTATTGTTTTGCAAGGCGGCATGTTAGTTTGTTATGGAGGGAAAACCATGTCAACCGCAAACATACTACCAAGAAATTCATAATGTGGGAATTCTTTACCTCTGTGTTAAATCTTGGTTGATGTAGCAAGGTAACAAAAAGTGAACTCAGGGATGTTTAAGCAGCTACCCAAATTCAACATAGTCTGCATGATAACAGCAATCACTATTAATTGTACAATTTGATCATGAAGAGTTTTTCGTGTGTTGTATTCTTGTGTTTCTTTGATCTTTTGGTACTCTGTAATCTGCCTTTTGTTAAGATTGGAACAAGCCTACTAACAAGCCTTCACAGCCTACTAGCATTCTAAGTTAAATAGAATAGCTGTAAATCAAGTCATGTTTTTCAAATCAGGCTGTAAAACCATAACTCAGCCTATAGTTTTTCCATTAGTATTGCAAGGAGCTAGCAAATAATGGTATTCAGAATTCCAATAAGCAGTCCAGTATGAGGGTTCCACTAGTCTAATCTTAAGGTTGAGAGTCATAAAATACAGATAACTAAAGTAAAGCTGTCACTAAAGTTGTTTCAGCAAAGTATAAGCTTACAGAATGGTTTAAATCCATTAAATTAACCAGCTCCACTGTGTTCTGCATTTTCAGAAGTGAGATTTTTTCCCTTTAATCTCAGGTGTAATCCTCATATCAGAGCCAGAAGTGGTGAGACTTACATCTGGTCTTTATTAAGTAACATTGAGTCATATGCATCTGTTAGAAGCCACAATGATATCAAAATGACACATGTACTTGATATGATACACGTGGTGACATTGCTCTCCCTGAATTTCTTCTTCCTTTTTTTATTTTTATAAGAAGACAGCAGTAAACTGGTCATTCTTAGAACGTGGTGCACTGTTCTTTAGTGACTTTGAAGCATATACTGTACTGCATCCCAAATGCAATAGATTGGAAGCATGGTGGAAATATCTTCTGTGTTCCCATTTGGCACTATAATTTTATGATTTAAGCATATTTCCAGTTAATAGCTGAATACTACTGCTGTCATTTTCCCTGAAAAAAGTATCTTCAAGAGTTAAAATACATTTTCAAAAAATATTATATTGTATCATTGTTCTGGAAACATGCTAGTTCACACTGGAGATTCATGTTCTCTTATTTTAAAGTTGTGCCATGGTAAAAAGAAAACACCTTCCCATAAAGATGTGATCATTTGAAGAAATGGCTTCTAGCTGCTTCTAGTACAGACTTCACAGATTTGCCTGCCACCCCACATAATGCTTAGCCAGATAATTATCAGTATCTGAAATATATATATTTAGGAATGTCTATTTTAAGAGAAAATTTTGAAAGTGAACTTTATGTGGCTTAAAACAGAAATGATAACACAGTAAGGATTATGGTTGAGCCTCTGATAATTGGTTTATCTACTCATAATTTTCCAGTAGTACAACTACTATACCTAGAAATCTATTTTTAAAGAACACTGCTTGCCTTGTGCTCATATCTTGCTTGTAGACTTTCCACTGATACTTGGTTAATTTCAATGAAAATAGAATACTAAGCCAAGTAAGACTAAATCAAGTAAGGAGCCATAGTGGTGTAGTATTGCAGAGTAATTCTGCCAGGAGTTTGATTCTTCCTGGCTCAAAGTTGACTTAGCCTTCCATCCTTCTGAAGTAAAAGGAGGATCCAGATTGTTGAGGGCAATATGCTGACTCTGTAAACTGCTTAGAGAGCTGTAAAGCACTATATAAATCAGTATATAAAGCAGTATATATATCTAAGTGCTATTGCTATTGCTATTTTGATCTGGTTCCGCATGACAATCTCTCAGCACCTCCAGAAGTACATTCAGACAACAATCAGGCTTCACACATCACCAAGAAAACCATTTCAATTTCCAGTATCTTATAAACACAAAAAACATTCAAAATAATATATTTATTAATATTCTATATATTTGTAAACTAAATTTATCAGCTATTTGTTTTTGCAGTTCTATGTAATCATAACCAACAGCAACTGAAATGAAGGAAAGTTTAACAACATATAAATTAATTATTGAAATAATTTTAGTGCTGTCACTCCAGAGCAATTTAGCCTGAATGCTATCTGAAACAACAATATAGAGCTGAATTTCAAAAAATTAATCAAATGTAAATAAAAATAGAATAAATTAATATTTTTTGTTTTTATAATACATCTGTTTTCCATTTGGTAACACCTTGAAGAAACAAGAAGAGAGTTATCATTCATGATCATCCTTTGGGTATCAGTGTATGTCAAGTCAAATTCATAATGACAAAAAGTTCCTTAATCTGGTGTTATAGTGGGGATGACTGATAACTTCATTAGGCGAAGTAGAAATTGACCTAAATAGAAACCATGTGAATTTTAAATCATGGTATTGGCATAACATATGAATCATTTTATCATTTTTCTGTCATGGCTTGTTCATGACATAAACAAAACAAAACATATCAAGTCTATTTGAAAAACTCTTCCTTTTCAGTCAATCCAAGACTCACCTTCCAGAAAAAAATGAGCTCATTTGAATTAAAAGAGAGAGAGGAGGAAATAAGACAAGAAAAAGAACTCTGTCTTCTTGTGCATAGGAATTATTAGCAATAAATTAGACTTCATTTTTGGACCTGATCTTTCTTGCCTGACAGTAGAGACTGTCAGGCAAGAAAGATCAGGCCCAAAAATGAGGTTCAGTTTATTGCTAATCATTTCTATGCACAAGAATCTTCTTAAATATTGGTTAATACCTGTTTGGGGTTATGTAAGGGTCCACAAAATTCAAGGGAGGTTGGATTTAATTTGCTTATGGCTACATAGAAATTCTAGACAAATCTCTCTTTTATCTCCACCCTGTCACTCATCTGCAAATCATATTACTGGGGAAAGCAGAAATTCTACAAAGCATATATTAGTGAAATAATATGAATGAGGATCTTTTAGAGGCGCTGTTCGTTCATTATAGTCCTTTATAATGTTCCCTCTTGTTATTTTTCTTCAGTTTTGTACTTAAACATATAGATAAATTAAAAGGACACTAGTTACACTTTGGTGAGTGGAATTTCTATTCCAGAAGGATATCTCTTATCCTGGATTAAAGTAATCCAAGGCCTTTAGCTTGAAAACATTCTCCTTCAAAATCAGATTATCTCCAACCCGTCTAATGTTCCTGAAGTCCTTCAAGTCCTGGTTATATCATCAGTTTTGAGTACTCAGGAACCCAATCTTAAAATGGCTCCACTGTTGATACATTTACCCTGTCCTATCTGTCGTTTGTATATCCTACTTTTTAATTTTTAATAATAATGTATGTTTTTATAACTGCTTTAATTGTTGTTTTTATTTGGTTGTTATACAAGAAATTAAAATAGAGTCACTTCTAGTGAAATGGGTGGCTATATGTATTTCTTAAATAAATAAATGTTCAGATCTAATGGGCTCTAAATATTTTGTTCAGAAGTGTTGCGGCTTAACAAGGGTTTTATGTATTGTCTATATGGCCGCTTAATTTGATGTTTTCATTTCTTCTTGTGAGCCAGTCAAAGAAACATCTTACAAAATGGCTTATAAGTGCCAAAAACAAGCTAGCACCAAAAAAGCTTTCAGTTTATTGTAAAGAGGAAAATAATAATAAATTAATTAGCAGTCTGATCCTAAGTATAACACAGAAGATTTCACAACATAGCACAAGAAAAATTTTGGTATAATTGAGAGCTTTTATTGAATTCAATGAAAAGAGACAAATATATTAATGTTTTCCTGTAAACAATACAGTTTTCACTTTAGTATTTGAATACAATTGGAAAGAAAGGCAATGTAGCTTTGCCGTAGCTGGAATAAATTGATTTGGAAAACTGCAAGTGCAAATTTTATCATCTCATCACACAGTTGCATGATGGGAAACTTAAAGGGGGAAATGATGCTGGTTTTTCTCAGGATGAAAAGAATGTAAATATGGTTAAAATGTTTCACACAGTTGCCCAGATATGTTAAATTTGGGTTAGACTACTAAATTAAGAATCAGACTCCACAGAAGATTAGAATTACAGTATACCGTATTGCAATAAGCCATTGTTTCTCAACCTTGACAATTTTAAAATGTCTGGACTTCAACTCTCCACAGTCAGTATGAAGTTCAGACATCTTAACGTTACTGTTACTGTTGCAATTTAGAAACACTGCAATACATTCCAACAATTCGATTATGGTTTAGCTCCGATCCCTCTTTTATCCCAATGAATCAGAGAGGAGTGACCTGAATTCCTGCTGAATGCCAGTTTATTTCCCAGAACTTCAGGAATATTTCTTTGCCTAGATCTTGCCAATTTCCCCTTTAGCAGATCTCCCTAACTCTCCCCAAGATAATATCTCATAGTACAGCTTCAAGATAACTCTTTTCTAATCCACCTTTGTACTTCTAGATTGGGTTATGACTCCATAAAATGTAGAGCAAATTTCAATATATGCTGTGCAAAAAAATAAAAAAGGACATTCCGATTGATCACATTCAATGCCCATATGCCTTAAGAATTCAGCATTCATCAGATGGCAGTAGGAGGTTAATCATGCTTGGATCATCTACTGCCATCTAGTGCTTGTCTGTTATCTGGTCGCCATACAAGTAATCCTTGATTTGTGACCACAGTTGGGGTCAGAATCTCAGTTGTTGAGTGAAACAGTCATTAAGTGACATATCATGTGACTGCTTCACTCAATGACTCCAATCCTGAGATTTCTGTTTTCAATCTTTCATGTCATTAAGCAGCTTGAATAAAGAGAGAGTTGGTACCTCAGCGGGTTGGGAGCTCCAGCACTCATCAGTTGTCTGACGTAGAAGCCCAGTCTCAGCCTTGCAAGAACAGGTTGCATTTTGACAGTGTTCTGGAAGGCTCATTCCCCAATCGCGCAAGAAGAATAGTGCAAGGTGGCTTCAGGAAAGAAGGCCTGGTACAAATAGGAGCTGCCTTAGATAGGCCAGGTAGGCCTTTCAGCAGCAGGAGATAAACAGCCAAACATGAACAGCACACAGCAGATCCTGGAGAGCACTGGAGAGCAGAGACAACTGTGCCATTCTCCAAGTTTTACCTTCCTTGGATAATGGCACAAGGTGGCATTTCTTAGTGGCTGCAGGTGTGCTAGGGCTGAAGTATAAGTATAAGTCAATCACCCTCATTTTAATCATGTGACCTAATAACATGGAACATAAGTCTCTGTTTTTAGTGTCATCCTAATTTTGAAAGGGTGGCCATAAATCAAAGACGAATGAAATCGTATCTGCAACAGTCAAACTAGCTGTCAGTTAGTTTTAAGGGAGAGCCTTGCCCCCTCTTTGACTTTGTGGATTTCTCATAGTTAGGCAGAAAAGAGGCAACTTCTATATTTGAATATCTATTTGCCTCTATCTTTTCTACAGGTGTTAAATAATTAGAGCTGGCTGAATTATGCACTGCAAATAATATTCATTGTGAATAGAGCCTTTCCCCCCTTTAAAAAAACCCCTCACAAATAATTAATGAAGCAATCCTGATTTTTGCAAATGTGTTTATTCTCATACACATTCATCAAAGACCTTGGACAAAGAATTTGTAGTTTTGAGAAACGCAATAAATTGTTGCCTTCGGGTAATTTAGCTCATGTTTGGCCCTCAAGCAAATGGATGTTCCCACTTCTAGGTCTGTTGGGTTAGAAACTATGTTTTAAAAAGACAGGAAAAAATAGGCAGAAAATTAACTGTTCAATTCTCTAGCAACAGTTGGGAACAGAAAGAACAAGATCTTGGCACAGCCTCCTACGTATGTCATTTCAGTGTCTAATTTTTTCTTATCCCCTCAGTTATCAGGCAAAATCATTTCCCAAATATAGGTATTTAATGCTATGAACTGCTCAGTATCTCATTTTAGAGTCATAATGTTGTAAGGCCGTTCCATGTAAGCATGAATGTCACTAAGAGAAGTTTCTAAGGTGATTTCCCTGCAACCATCCTTTTGACTCCCCATTCAATGCAGAGCAGTTTCAAAAATGGCCTTTGATCTTCTCAGGTTGAAATGCAGAGAAGATGAAGCCACAAACATGTGTGGACAAGAAGCAATGCAAAATTTCTAAAGACAGGATTTAACAGCTATTGTTCTCACTGGTGAAATTCCAGAAATGAATTGTGGACCAGCGAGCCAGATATTGTTGGCAAATCCTTAATCTCGAGCCATGTGCCAAAAAAGAATATGCAGAAGACCTTTACTGACATCTGAATGATGAGTAGTGTAGATTGTTTAAAATAAAACATATACTTTATAATACCGGTAATAAAATAGATAACTCAAGCAATTGCAAAGAGAACATAAATTCAAACACACAAATATATATTCATTTCTTCAGCAGTTTTAGAAAATTCGAATAATTATTTCAACTGCTAGGTTTATTGTGGTATTATGAAACAAAGAAGAAAAGGTGAAGTTATCCTTATACCAAGATGAAGAAGATGAATAGATATTATGTAACTTCTTCAAGACCTAGAAAAGGCCACTGACAACTTTTGCTGGAATAATGTGCTGCAACTGATATGATAATATATAAAAATGCAAAAGTAGAAAATATCTCAAAAGTAAAATAAAGGAATATAAGTTTTTAATGGAATAATTTCATGACGGAGAAAGAATTTGTTTTAAAAAGAAAAGAATTAAATACTTATATGTTATATATAGACATCTCAAAAGTAAAATAAGAGAATATAAGTTTTTAAGGGAATAATTACATGAAAGAGAAAGTATTTGTTTTAAAAAGAAAAGAATTAAATCCTTAGGTGTTATATATGGATATCAGATAAAGAGGAAGAAAGAAAATTGGAAGCATTTGAAATGATGTTGGAAAGATTCTGGAAAGTGAACTGGATATAAAAAATGAAGTTAATGACCTTTGAATGCAACTGGAAAAGAAAAAGGATTCTTGAAAAATAAGAAAAGAGACTGAAATAAAAAATAATATAGCCACATTCTAAGAAATTGGGAAATAGGTCAAGGTGTCATGAAAAGAATCAAAAGAAAAAACAACAAGAGAAAATTCTAGATATAATTACATTTTTAAAATAAATAAAAGCAAAGTGATATAAATGGATTTTTTAAAGGTTTGAATGAAAATGAATTTATAAACTGAAAAAAAGAAAGAAAAATGAATTTGCTAAAGAGAACCCATATTTTTTCAAAAGCTTCATATTTAGTCATATGTAGGAATATTTATATCTTTAATGATCACAGTTTCTAGATTTTAGCATATATTGAAGGCCTTGACGAGGCAAAGGGGCTTATGTGAGTAAATGAAATTGTGGGCTAAGTCGTTGAATATGTATATGTCCAAAAGGGTTTCCCAAGGTAAACAGGCCATGACGGATACCCCAGAATAATACTGATCCTATCTGCCAACCCGCATTGGACAAGCATGGCAGATTATGATCTATTCCTTCCACATGCTAATGCAATCTCAAAAATGGCCCTCATTCCCCAGAGGTCCTAGGGCAACTATCCTATCCACCAGGAAGACCTGCCCAAAGGCAGAGGGTGCTAAGAATCACTGGGTTAAATGAATCTGCCTTTGGACTTTGGATATAGGAATGCTCAATATTTGAACAATAAAAATGGATGCTTCACTGGAAGAATTGCTGAATGAACTCAATGATATACATTGGGATATCATTGGATTATGAGAAACATGACAAAAAGGTGAAAATTTAGTTGAACTTGATACATCTGGGCATTTAATCTACACTAGAGCTACTGAAAATGAACGATGTGGCGATGTTGGCTTTCTCATCAATCAAACGTTTATCTTATCTATCCCATATCACCCCAAAGGTTAACAGTAATTCATCCTGGATCAAATATCCATGTTTGTTTCTTAATGCCATCTCTTATCAATTGTTGTCTGATTAAATATAGTACAGGAAGTTCAATCTCCAAAGTCAGTCTATCTTCCCAATAAAGTTCAGATAAAATTGGTTCCTGATTATGTGTGATATATCCATTCCCCCATCTCCTTTGATCCTCCTAGGGAAAGTCAATTTGCTTCTCTAAGCAATATAATTTTTGCTGTTATAAAAGACTGTAGGCTTAAACTTCAAAGAAGTGTATCCAATCAGCTCGGTCAATTCTAAGTCTATACAGTCCCAATTTCTTTCAACAAATTAACTGGTTTGAAATCACATTCATTTTGTGACTCTGATTTATTTAGAATTACGTGCATCCAAATATTTTGCAATGCCATTATCATTCCATCAATTTTTTAAAAAGATGATTTCAACTAAAGATTAAATAAGTTAAAGAAACTGGGAAGGTATTTCCTGGATATGTCAATCCAAAATTAAAAGGAAAAAAACAAGCTCAAAATATTTTGCAAATGAATAAAATGCAAAAGCCCTGTGGTGAAAGTCCAATATTGATGTAAATCAAATGAAAGCACTTCACTCTCCAAGAACACACCAAGTTTCCCTACAAAAAAGCAAAAGTTATTCAAAACAACAACATAACTCAAAAGGAAAAATAAGAAAAAGATTAAATCCAGTAGGGGATTAAAGTAAATCAGAATTCAGTCAGCCATTCAACTTTTAAAGAAAAAAGTAAAAAGCAAAGTAAAGCGATAAATTCAAGAAGTGAAAGTTAAAACCCAGGAATGCTTTAAAAACAACTGCTGAAGGGAAGATGGATGCTCAGTGACTTTTCTATCACTCCCATAGAAAACTGGAATCTTCAAGATTCCCCTTTCCAAGTAGATCCTCAGCCATCCAAAAGCCATTTTGTGTCATTTCTAAATACTCCCATTCAGATTCAGGGAGCAGCACTGACAATGAACCAGCTTTGGCAGCAAAATCAACAAATCACAGGCAGGAAAAAGAAAAATTCATACTTTTGACAGCCATCTTGGGAGGAGTCTCATCACTATTTTTATATTCATTTCCTTTTGCAAGCATCTGTGTTCAACATGTGATCTTTGGAAGATTCCTTGATTTTGTGACCATCTCTTCACTAGTAATACAATATTCCTAATATATATATATGAATTATAGCAATATGAGTATACAGTCAATCTGTATGAGTATACAGTTAGTATGAGTATAAGTATACAGTCAGATTGAAGCAGTCAATCTGGGCCCCAAATTGTAATCATCTCCAATCCTTTTGTTGTAACTGAAAAGCTAAATTTGATCACTGCTATAGAAATTTAGTGATAACACTTTAAAAATTTCAAAAGAAAGAGAGAGAAAATTATAGACTAAATCCAAAAAATACAAAAGCACTCCAAAAAATGTGAACTGAAACAAAAGTAGGAAACCTTCTAGTGGACTCAAAGTTTTTTTTTCCCTTGCATCATTGTTGTTATTATCCAAATAATGTTTGCATTATTTTAAATAAAATGAGACATGTCATATGTTTGGACAGAAGGAAAAGTTGGTTTCTTTATATGATGTTTCATTAACTTTCTGTCTCATCAGAAATAAGAATCTTCTCAATTTTATTTAGTTCTGTACTGTTCTACTTCTACAATGAGATGTTTCGTGAGGAATTATTAAATTGCCATCATTGTTTATGTTGGTGAGAGTGGTTTTCATTAAAAGAAAAGTACAATTCCATCAAATTCCATATTCTTACTCCTCTTTCTATTATCTCCATGATGTCTCCAACTTCATATCAATGTGATATCAAAAGGCTTACCCTTCCTGCAAAGACATCAGTGAAATTACCAATTATGAGTGAAATGGTGCTTAAGACAATTTAATAATTTATGTAGTTGAGATAAAATTAAGTGCACAATCAAGAGTAAGTCCTTAATACAGACTCCCTTTTTTGTATCAAAAAATTGATGAAGATGATTTAAGTGTCCTTTCCATGTAAGAGAATAGAATCATGGCCCTACCAAATTAGAAAGGGAAGTGCCATTTCTCTGGCACAGTATTACTAGGTCTGATTATGCCCATTTCAAAAATTATTACAAAGAAATGCTTTGCATCTTGCACAAGTCCACTACTGTTCTGATATTCATTAAAGCACCTCTTTCATGTAACTTTCAAAGCAGCCACATCTCGTTTAACTCCATTGAATCTAATTAGGCTTTTGTCTTTGAAAGTTTATTAGCAGACTTGCCCACCATGATGATCTGCATAGACAATTCAGCTCTCTCAGTTTTTCCAGCCAATGTATCTGGGGAAAAATCAGGTTAGAGAAATAGGTTTAAAGTTATAAAGTAAATCTATTAGTCTTGAGTTTTATCCTATTTTCAGGAAATTCTTTCCTCCGTCTGCTTTCTTTTGATACTTGATAAAAAGTTTTTTTATTTTTTGTGTCAATGCAAAGTTTCGTTCTGTCTCTTCAAACATTTTTTTAAAATGTACTATCAAAAAATCCATCAATGAAGACCACAGTGCACAGTGGTTGGTATTGATGATGAAGATTACATCTTTTAAAAATGAGCTATCAAACGATACTCTATTACCGATGAGAATTTTAAAAAAGAACAGAAACAATCTTTTCAAATAAGAGCTTTTCAGATTCTTGTTGAACAGCAATTGCACTTTATATTCTCCGTTCCTTCTCTGGGGTGGGGAGGGAACTTGAGAGAGCTTCTTCAAACTTTTGATTACTTTGGTCTTCGGCGTCGTGGGCTGATGTCTCAGGCGAGATTTCTATGGCTGCCTGTCTTCTTATCCCAACTGCCTTCATCCCAAATGAAAATACTGTCCAGAAAGGGACACTATAGGACTGTGAGCTGCTAAGCTATGCACTTCTTTTTATGGTTTATTGCTTCTTTTCATTCCTTCTTTTCATAATTCAAAAGCAGTCATTGGTTCTGCATAATTGGATAAATACCTTATTATCCAAAAAGCTAACACTGGGTTGCATTGAAAAAGGAAAGGACAGAGTGGGTAACCAAAAGGAAAGGAAAGTAAGGTATACACATGACTGGCAGTTCCCATTTCTTTACAAGTGTTACATTTCGGTCCCCAGTCACTACCACATGTTTCCTGTTCACAGATAATTTGTACAACATATTTTATCATTCAGTTTTAGACACAGTTGAAAGGCTTTTGCCTAAGGCTTAGAACACTTTGAAAATTGTATACCATTTGCAAAGCTTTCTTCTGCTTCAGTGTCCAATTAGGTGACTGCCTTCCTACAGACACTGAATTTATCATTTATGAAAATGGGAATTTTTTTCTCCCCAATCCCAAGGTGAACAGAAGTAAAAAAAAAAATCCTATCATTCTCACAGAAAATTTGTGAATACAACAATTGTTCCTTTGCTACCACAAGTTCAGTGTGGTAAAAAGCTGGGTCTTATCACTGGAATAAGGAATGTTTGGATTCAGAGGCTTGGGGTCTATATTCTTAGCAATAATAACAGCAATAGAATATGGTAGAAATATGATATATATTCCAATTAATTGCAAGCAAAATTCTTGGCTTGTTATATTTTTTTTTGCCTTTTGTCTACTCTGCTTCACTAAACTTTTCTTGTCTGTTAAAGAACAGTGATCACACTTGCACACACTTGTGTGCTAAGAGCTTCCCCTGCTGGACATTTCTAGAAAGCATGTCTTAGGTCGAAAACATACTCCAGATTTAATTTCACACTCCATATTCTTGATGTAAGAATAGCATTGGTAGCTGGTTAATCAAATGTATTATGACCTAAACTTTTTTTTAAAAAAATAAACAACTTGCGTGGTTAGGTGTGGCATTGTATCAAATAAAAGCAGTCTCTTAAGACCAGTTTTCTTGGACAGCAGTTTCAGGGAGTTAAAATTAGCTTCAACAAATTGATAAAATGGATTCTCATATAGTCATGTTGTACAAGTCAGTAAACAGTACAAATCGCAAGAGGGCTTGTCTGATATGCTTATTCCCAGGCACCAATGCATATTCATTTAAAATTAAGGCCATCACCACCAAAGCATTTCTTAACAATATAACAAAACAGAAAAACCTGATTTCAGATGACACTAAAATTAAAGTTGTTGATAAATAGCTTTACCATCTATTCCAGTTCACAGATCTGTGCATTTTTATATAATTGATGTATCTATATTATTGTTCAAAGAACTGCATCACAAAATCCCAAAAAGTGAGATTATATTATAAATGTGTTTTCAAAATGTTACAAGATTGTTACTTTGTAGTAAATAGAAGAACAATTTTTCCAGTAGTGGCCACTATGTTCTCTGAGATAAATAGATAAATAGAAGAGGAAGATGATGAGTAGACGACAGGTTGTCTATGGCAGAAAGTTTTGACTCCGGCATGTTTCCTTTATAACCTGAAATTATATGCCATGTGACTATAATCCTCAAAATAAATTAAATTTTAAAGTATTTTTTTCAGAAATGTAACACCTGAACCTGCAGACCTATCATAGATATATTTATGTAGAAACTGATCTCTTGAGATCTCAACGGGAGTTAAATTTGATCTCTGATAAATTATTATTTTTATGTACAAAGATCTCTGTTGAACTGTTTTTCACTCCTTCTATATTGCTTCTCCATGTCCTATAATATTTATAATTGACCTTTTAAGAGTCCCTTTCATTACCTTTTAAAATATCATTGCATTAATGTCTTATACTCAGATAACTGCATGTACAGTTTTGGCTAGAAGAGAGCTCAAACTGAGGTCACAGTGTCAGCTTCATAGATGAACAGAGATTTGGCTCTCCCAGAACTAGATTAAAGATTCTGCCTTTCTACTTTACTGAAGTGCATTCTAAATTAAAAATAAATTACAGCATTTGTGTCTATTTTCTTCTGATAAAATGGAAGTGAAACGTTTTAAAAGCGAATCTAAATTATAAATGTCATAGTCTCTAAAGATTTCAGTATTGCAGCCAAAGTAATATTTTACAGTTCTGAATGAATGTGCCTGTGTAAATGCATGTTAAGCGAAATAAAGAGAAAGCTGGCTTCTGAATTTCGAACACTGTCAGAAAAATACCCTGTTTCGTTGGTCTACCAGAGAGCTCTGTGTAGTTGTTAACTGAAATATATCAATTAAAACCCTGGGAGACTTAGAAAAGCAGTACTGTGAGAGGCAAAACTAACAGGATTTTAATCTAATTGTGCACTTATCTATTTTGTAAATAGCCGGTTACAAATTGCCAAGTGTACTGAAGACTATACTAGTCAAAGTTGTATCACAGCACTGGATTAATAATGGGTTGCCAAAAGTCTGAAATGGAAACCTAGCTCAATTCTGAAAGTGCATTTTCAGGGATCTTATCACATGGCCTATTACAATCGCTACTTAAACGTGCAAGAAAAGGGAAGAGGAGGGGTTGGATGAGAAGGGGAGGGGAGGGCAAGGCAATTACCATATATAAAAACAAAGTTTCATGACTTTTTCTCTAGTTCTCTGTCTATTAGTACAAAAGAAAGGTCTCTGATTTCAGTTGTCCTTTAAAATCTTCTGAATTGATGTATGTATTTGCATCCAAATTCTTTTAGATTTTTTGCATGTCCGTCAAACATGGTAAAATGTCCCTTCATGTTGTTCATGTTTACAAAAAAGATTCAAAGTACATTTGTATATTCTAGACAGTTTCTGTGGTGACAAATACCAATGATACAGCATTTGATAAAAAATTTACTTAAGATTACAACATAACGTAAATTTCAGTCCTTTCAAGCACATATTTTCCTATTGATCTATTTGCATATTATAATAAAAATTTTATTTTATCATGCATTCCTTCATGTCTCATTTTTTAACAAGTTTATACATTTCAGTAATAACATGATCATCAATAGTACATAATTCTATTTCATAAACTAGTAATTGTATATAAGAAAACCATTGACATAGATATCCTTCTGTTATTAGAACTTTTCTTGATTTCATTTTACAACCTCCTTGAGAAAATTCTAGAACATCATGGTAAGTTAACCATTTATGTTTATTTATCATTTATCATCTATGAAATGCATAAAGTCACAAAACCTAAATTTATATTTATTCCATACTCTAGCCCATAGATCTTTACTCCATTTTTTAAGTTAATAAAGCAATGATGCTTTTTTTAAATCTTCTAACTTTGAATGAATTTTTGTAGGATAATAACTACCTGTAATGTCATGGATGTCTACTCAGGAATAAACTCTACTGAATTTCATAGTAGTTCCTCTAAGAAAAGTAAGAAGTAGATTCTGAGAAACACGTCATAGGATTGGAGATTTAGACTGCAATTAGGTCCTTGACTGAATGACTAGATTTCCATTGGATGGGATTTAATTAACCTGGGAAAACTATTTAAAATACTACAGTATTCTATTCAAAAGTTCTTATTTATCTATTTCTGTCCTTTATGCATTCAAAGTGATTTTTCCCAACATGTTAAAATAATTATAATAAAATATTATATTAAAATGTTATATAATCTGTAGAAGATTGAATAAATATTAAACTAAATTACTAATAGTAGGCAGCAACAATAACATTCTGGTAAAATATTTTGGGTTCAAAGGCTGAACAGTGCCCTGCTAATGGAAAGGACACAGCTGATTGCAGGTAATGCAAAGAAGTCCTACCTTTACATCCAATACCTGTTCCAAATTATAATTTTGCCTTCTAGTCAATGCTAAGCACTGTGGAGGCCTTGATAGTGCAAGTAACTGTTAAGTTGATTATAGTCATGTGACTATTAGTGAAACTGAGACAGACCCAGTATAATGTATAGGTAGTCTTTGACCTACGACTGCAATTGTGCTCAAAATTTGTGTTGCTACGTGAGACATTTGTTGAGTTTTGCCCCGTTTTATGGCCTTTCTTGCCATAGTTGTTAAGTGAATCGTATTTGTAACACAATTGTTAAGTGAATCTGGCTTCTCCATTGACTTTGCTTGTCAGAAGGCCGCAAAAGGTGATCACATGATCCTGGGAAACAGCAACCGCCGCCAATACGAGTCAGTTGCCAAGCGTCTGAAATCTTATCAGGTGACCATGGAGAGGTTGAAGGTGTCGTCAGTGTGAGAATGGTCATGTTATTTTTTTTCCAGTGCTGTTATAACTTCGAATGGTCACTAAACGAACTGTTGTAAGTCGAGGACTACCTGTGGTGATTAGGGCATCTAGTTAGAAAGTGGTAATCTGTGAGTTCTAGTCCTGCCTTAGGCATAAGACCAGCTGAGTGATGACCCTCGGCCAGTCACTATCTCTCAGTCCTAGGAAGGAGCCAGTGGCAAGCCACTTCTGAAGAACCTTGCCAAGAAAACTGCAGGGACCAGTCTAGGCAATCTCTGAGAATCAGACACGATGGAACAGAAGAAGAAAAAAACTAAGACACAGAACATCATTACAAACTTTCTTTCTTTCTTTCTTTCTTTCTTTCTTTCTTTCTTTCTTTCTTTCTTTCTTTCTTTCTTTCTTTCTTTCT
>JANHFO010000866.1:443807-454698 GCA_032468095.1 Pareas carinatus
GGAACGGCTCGATCTCCAACTGCTCTCTAGGCGTCTTCTCCGGCGCTTCATCTCCCTCAGCTCCTCGGAGAACCAAGGAGCCGGGGTGACGCGGTGCCGGGTCAGAGGCCGCAAAGGCACGACCCGGTCCAGGGCCCCGCTAGCCATCCTATTCCAGGCGGCTGCGAGCACCTCAGCCGAGTCATGGGTCAGGACATGGAACCGCTCAGGGTCCATCAGGCGCCTGAGGCGGAACCATTTAGTCCGTTCCGCCTCCCTAGCTCCAGAAATATTAGTAGACAACAAAATGAAATCTGTGACCATTTTTTTCTATACCTTTCAGTGACTGGAATTGCACACCATCGTCAACATTTGGAAAGAGTACTCACATGTTCTCAATATTCCAAATGTGTTTGTTGACCCAAAAGTTTGAACACCTCAGGGAATCTATGCCTCTAACTTCTGGATGGATGGATTAACTTTCTTCTCTGTTTAATCTAGAAGTAGCTGAGGGCAGTGTCAAAAATGTCCCCCCTCTTTTCATAAAACCATTTTTAAGCATAAGGGGAAACAGGCCTCTTTTTTCATTCTTGGAAAAATGGAAGAAATAAAATTCCCCAGAAGATTTGAAAAATGGTAGCAGGGATTTTATTGTTACTTTTTAAAAAATTATTCTGCATGGAAAGCATTTTGACACCTTGCTAAGATACTGGTAGTACTTGAATGTTGTCATGTCCTAAAAGTGGTTCAATCTGTGAAAAGGTTGAAAAGCACTGTTCTAATGTTTTGTTCCTGAAATTAAGGATTTTTATTTCTAAAATTCTAGTCCTCACTAATTGTGCAATGAAGACGTCTCTCGAATATAAAATGCAATACGAAGGTCAATTTCCCACTAACAATTTAGGCAAAACAAATCAAATATTTGGATTAAAATAAGAATAAACCAAGTAAACAATAAAGGACTTAATAATAGTAATAAATCCAGCATACTTAAAAAAATAAAACAAAATCAGAAATAATATATTTCCCATGGAATCATTTCAAGAGTAATTGCAAGTACATGTTGTCTTATTGATTTCACCAACTTTCCTTGGCATGGAACCTAAATTATCTTCATGCTTTCTGGGACAGATCTGAATAATTATTGTCCATCTCACACCAAAGGCATATCTGAAAGGCCCGGGGTAATAAGGATGCATCCATTATCAGGACCCTCTGGGAAATGGGAAGACATGAAGACTTTTACAGGTACCTTTAAGCAGTGTCTCTTAATTTCAGTGACGTTAAGACCTGTGAACTTTAAGTCCCAGAATTCCCTGAATAGCATTCCCCTGGTTGAGACATTCTGAGAGCAGAAGTTCATAAATCTTAATGACACTAAGATTGAGAAACACTGAAATCTAGATAAGAATCTAAAATAAACAAATGCATGGCTAGAAATACCTCCCATTTGTCAGATGCAAACAATCAGATTCACAGGTGAAGAGTTCAATTAGCTATTTCATTGCTCAAGCTTAAACTAGAATCTTCTCATACGAGTAGTTTGCACCTGGGTAAGATAAAATAAGTTTGGTGACATTCAAAGGGGTTTAGACTTCACCCTTTTAGGACCAGGTGGGGATTCCAGACTAATTTCTCATTTGACTCCTCCCCATAGCTCGTCAGTCTCTCTCTGACATATTTGGAAAAATGCTAATTTATTTTCTCTTGCATTAGCAGCACCTGAAGATAAAATTCACATAGATTATGTTTTACTGGTTACTAATGTTATATCCATGCAATGAGATTTTTTTTAAAAAAATGAAAAGTGCAATTTGACTGAAATACATGAAGAATATAAGCTTACCTTTTTGCTTTGTTTTGGGGTTTCTTTTTAAATTCTTCCTGTTGATAGTCTGATGCCTCTGGGAGAAAATGATTGGTACTGGTATTTCTTAGATATGAACGATTAGGTTATGGATGACCTGCATCATACCCTTTGATTTATTTCCTGAAATCTCATAAACCTATTCTATAGGAAAAGTCATGACTATGTTCAACTGATAATGTAAAGCATATATTTTAAAAGAAAGAAAATGCAAGCAGTATATCAATTTTACACAGCATGTCCAAAATTTCTTGAATTAATCTTTAAGGTACCACAATTGTTTTTGTGGCTTGGTTTCCTGCCATGGGAGTTGAAGAAGACAGCCTTCAGGATTAGTCCCTATCATAAGTAGCTACGCCTGAGCTTACTAATTTTTAGCCAGCCTGAAAATTCTTTTATTTCAACTTGACCAGTTCTGGCCTTGAGCTATCAATTCTCTTTTCACCTTGTTCTCAATATTGATATTGCTGATGTCTCACACTGTCTGTCTCTAATTGTTCATTTTCTTTGGCATCTGGTGCTGCTGATCATAGACCACCCATCTTCTTTGCTTTTTCTTGACATCTTCAGTTTCCAGGCTTCACCTGTTTGAATTCTGACAACTCAAGCAGATTCTTTAGTATAACTTTTGAGTGCTTGAGAAGAACTATCTCTTTGAAAAATCAGAATCAGAATTTATTTTGTAAGTGTGCCAGGACACAAAATGAATTTGTCTTTGTTGTACATGCTCAATACCTACATACATACAATAAACAACTGTGATTACAGTCAAATATACATTCATAATCATTTGTTTATATAAGCATAATCATAATCATTTGTATCTATAAGCATATGTGCTGAATGTTTACCCTAGTGAATCTTGATCAAATCTAAAAAGAATATATTTTGATAACAATTGACTTGATGACCACTGCTTTTGCTAAGAATATGTTACGATAAGGAACATTCAAGCATCTTTTGAAAAAGCTTGTAGAGTTTTTTCCTTCACATGTCTAGAGTACAGTTCAAAATATCTACATTTTATTCTGTTCCATGTTATTCTGATGAATAAGAGAGAAGATATTCATCATCAGGTTATATTGAAATCTATGAAATAGATATCATACTTTGATATGCTAAAACTAAAGAACTAAACCTTTTGGATGTATCCTCAAGCACATTAGATAAAATATTCTAGATAAGATTACTTTATAGATATGCCCATTTTGCTGATAATAATACAGAAGTGGTTTGAAATTGGCTTCTTCCATTTTTTAGAAATTATTTATCAATCTAATCCATAGCTCTGATGATTATTCCTTTTGTGTTCCCCTCCAAACTGTAACCAAGATCTGTTTTGCTTATCCAACATCAAGGAGTAACTGCTAAATATTTTAGAAAAATAAAACTTTCTACACCGAATCATAAATGTTTGTAAGTTGCTCAAAGTTGCCTTTAAGTGATATGGGGTGCAAACAAGTCACATACATACTTACATACATACGTACATACATACATACATACATACATACATACATACATACATACATACATACATACATACCTCTGAGAAAGAATGCAATATTTTTAATGAATAACCTAAAAGAATCCAGCCCTAAATAGGGAATGTACCTTGCATTTGGAGTAAGCAATAGTATCCTTTCTTTCCATGAATTCTATTTATGGAATAGATCGATCAAATCTGAATTGATGAAATATGAATTCAAGTTCAACAGTTACCATAACTTACAGGGAGTACTAAGCAAAATTAGATCTCTCAACTTCAGCTTTCAGTCTATGAAGCTTATAAAGTATATTTGTTTCAATAAAGATATAAATTATTAAAATAGAATTATATGATTTACTGGAGTCATTTTCCTTATCTATGTTTAACATGTTAGAAATACAAGGACAGTTTTATTTTTTTTACCCTGTGTGTCTGAGGTGTGTGTGTGTGTGTGTGTGTTTGTTTGTGCACCATATTTTTTCCATTTTTCAAATTTTGTGCAAAGACAATCCTGGCAGCTGTTAGGACATGTATTATCAGGTATGTATATTGTTTATTAAAATGCTCTGACAGAACACCCAGTAAAAACAATTCTGGTTTAAAATTTTAAACCAGTGTGTTGATTCTGAGATACTGAAAAATTATTATTATTTATGCTATTTTAGGAATGTCTATTAGTGTGATTTCTTTCATAGTCTATTTACATTTATTCTACATATCAGATACATTGAAATCTAAAACTGGAATTTCTCTTCTGCATTCTTGGTTTCATATATTTCTTCTGTGTTCTTTTTATTTTGCTTCTTGTAAAATACCATATAAGCTTATTAAGGAGCATTTGCATTTTTTTTCAAGGTATCATCTGCAATAACCATTGCACTAAACTAATAAGAAGCATTTACATTTATTGCCTAAGACAAGCTAAAAGCAGCACAGCTCCATTGCACAAATGTTTCTTTGAGATGGTCTTTTTGAACTGAATTTCCCCAGCCAGGTCACCTCTAAGAGAATGTGGCCTCAAATTCCTCTGTACTCTTTACCAGAGATGCATCTGCAGGCACAAATCCTGTGACAAAAGACTGAAATGACAGCACTTTGACTCCCTTCTACCTTGTGTTTGTTTAGGAAGGTCCCAGAAATTGTATTTTACCAACCACATTTGCTATCAACACACAATTATCTGGCTTAATCATGTGGAACAGTGGCAAATTCACCTGGGGCTTAAGAACTAATGACATTCTCGTCTGAGCTGCTTTAGTGAAATGGCCTAGCACCTGAAGCAGGAACAGAAAGATTGCTCAAGAAAATTTGGTTTTCTTTCTTTTTTTTCATTTCACAGCATAGAGGCTCTGCTCAAATCAACAAATGCTCCTGATTAAATAGCTATGGTAGTTGACTTATTTGCACTTGGGTGTGTGGCTTTGAATGTGCATCTTTACTAGAAAAAGAATTGTCTGCAGCTTGCTTTTAAGACAAAGATCCTTTTTATGAAGGCTACTGTTAAAGAAATTGTTGTGGAATCATTCTCATGCAATTAGAGTGATGAACAGAGAAGAGAACCATCACTATCCCAGTGCCTACCAGCACAGACATTTGAAAAGCTGTAATTATTGTCCCCTTTTGTTTATTTCTGAGTCATTGAAACTCCTTCCTAAGGAACAAATGGTAACCCCTGGAGTTCATGCACCAAGGTGATGTAAAAGATGATCCTACTCTTTACCTTTGAAACAGCAGAGTCAAAGATGGAATTTTAATAGCAACAATCTTTGAGGCAGAAATGAACAAAACCGCAACTGATTTCTCCCAGTTTCCTTGTACACTGACACGTAGATGCAACTTTAGTGATGCATAACGTATCAATTGGAGTAGAGGAGCTTCCTCATTTTATAGCTGCAGCTGAATCATTGTTTGCCTTTCAACTGATGAATTGATTAAAATTAAATATATTTGCATATTATCAAAATCTTGGGAATGACAAAAATGATGCTCTAGAGAGAAATAAATGTAAGTCTCCCCTTTTTGGTAGAATGGAAAAGATATTTCTTTCATATGGTACCCTCTGATAACATTAAAAAAAACTATGCTTTTTTCTAGCATTACTGATTAAAACTGGTTTCCCTTTTAACTTTTCTTGATAAATGTTGCATCCTTTTCACAGCAAGCTTTCCCCAGAACAAGCAGATATGCTGTGATGAAAAAAATGAATTTCACTTACTGGGGGTGATTTATTAACTCAGTTTGTTGCCTCTACCTGCCAATAGTGAATGGCTATAGATCTACTCTGAAGTAAGTGTCAGTGAGTACTGTGGTACCTTTGTCCAGGTAGATACATATGGGGCTGTACTATGATCTTTGCAGATTCTGTAAGGACCAATTCTAACGGACTATGGCAGGCCAATCTCCATGGGAGTTATAGAGCTTACCATGATCTCATAGCCATGTAAGTAAAAATGTAAAACTTCCACTGATTTCTTTTGAAGCAAAGGATGGATGCGGCAACAAGTTTGCAAGTAATGTTCAAGAATGCTAGTATGGCTCTTTCCCAGCATGTTTACAAGAAATAGTCTTGAATACATAGTGGACCAGGAAAAAAAGGTGTGCACTTAAGAAAGTGTTGTTTACAAACAGGTCATTAGACAAAGTTGCCTACTGAAGTGCATCTTTGGAAAATGTTGGGTTCAAGATCCATACAAAATATGAATGTTAGGAAATGCTGGGAACAAAAACAAAGTCTCAGATGCTTTGGGATAAATAAAAATGTGCAAATTGACATGCTAGATTTAGCTTTATCTTCTCATTCATCACCATCTAAAATTCAACACAGAGTAGTTTGTTTCCTGAGGATTCCAAGGGAATCACTGCAGAGCAATTGCAAGAGTTAGGACAATCTGTTCACAATAAGATAGGAATGGTGAACAGAATATATTTGGGAATAGCTGAAGTCACAGTGAATAGAGAACTGTTCTTCAAATCCTCTGCTTTCTCCTCAGAATAATCAGGTGTGTAAAGAGTTGAGAGTTGCCTTATAAGTGATATAGAAGGCATAAAAATTTAATAAATAAAATAAAATAAAAGCATCACCTGTCAAATGTAATGGTTGATAGGGAATATAAATTTAATCCTAGTATAATATTGTAGTTCATATTGTAAATCAGCATCCCCTCTATGCCAAATCATAATTGTGCTTATATTGCCATTGTTCAAAAGTGAAACCCTGATAGGGGTTTAGATAGACAAAAAAAACTGGATAGATAAATTATCTTAAATCAAGGTATTTTCAATTCTAGAATTTTACCAGTAAACCAGGATAAAAGCCTAAATGATCATTAGCTAAAATTGAAAGATTGATAAGGTGAGGAGCTAAAATTGAGATTTTGGAGTATATTATATAAATACAATATTAGTTAAATGATTTTAGATGTTTAAAATTATTACTTTGCTATTTTTGTGTTGATCTATTTAGAATGTTATATAAAATATGAAATTAATTGAAAGTTTTAGGAAAATGAACTTAAAAGTTGGATAGATGGTTGCATAAGAGATGGAAGGAATAGTTGTGAAATAACATTAATGAACCTGAAAGGTATTGATGAAATAAATTTGAATTGTATGTCCAGCGGCCTGATGTTGATGGAAATATGTAAGCACATTGTTTTTTGTTGATATATAAAAATAATAAAATCTATTTACAAAAAAAAGAAAGAGAGAGAAACCCTGGAATTAAATGCTACTGTCTCCTATACTTTTAACATCTGTAGCTTATATTCTGCCATCACTTACCAATATTAGCATCAGAAATATTAGAAATAGGGTAATTTTATCATCGCCGAGTAGAAATTATTTTTGGTGGGGCAGTTAAATACTTCAAAATGTTATATTTCAAAGGCTTTAACTTGATGACATAATAAAATATAGGTTTTAAGTAATGGCTGGACAAGGAAGGAAAAAAATCTGTTTCAGGAACTGGGGACAAAATCTCTATGTTTCATCTGCATTGCCAGATTTCCAGCCTGGGGCTAGCTTAATGAAATTCAATGGAGAAAAAAATTGAATATGTAAAAGTGCAACTTGGTCTCACAAGGCTTGAATAAATCAAAATATGAAGGATTTAATGATTAATAGCTGGGAGGAGTTTCCCTATTGGCGAAGAAAATTATCACCCTCCTTACTATCTGCTTGTAAACTTTAGTTCCTTTCTTTTAAAAAATTATCTGTACCAAATATAAGATCTTTTCGAAAGCCATTTCCTATCACGTTGGCCCCAAAATCTCAGTATTCCAGCCAGTCATCAGTTTTCTGCTTTCTACTAATGATTCACAACAGACTCAAAGGCAAACGTAGAAAATATAAAAAATGCTGATTAACTGTAGTCCAGTCTTCATCTCAAACTAAAAACAAACGCGCCACCCAACCAAACCATGGTGATATTTGGATTTGCCTGGTTTTGCCTGTTGCATCTTTCTTCAAGCCATTCTTCTGCCTTCTGTGGAAAGTACGCTTCTTACATTTTGCAATTTTATGTTTGGAACTCACATCTCACACCTAACTTGTACTTCATTTCTGGATCAACGTACCTATCTCTGTACCTCATTATTTTCTTTCTGTGAAGTAGGTTAAAGTTTATTGATTACAAACATTTTTGCAATGATCAATTTTGGAATTATTTTTAAAAATTTATGAATTTCAATCTCTTACCTTTGAGATTTTTTCTGGGTTTTTTTCCTCTGCATTGTTGCTCTTTGTATTTGTATTATTTCCAAGTTTCTCCCACCCTAATGTGACCTAAAGCTGGTTTTAGAGAGCTATCCTATTGACAGACAAACAAGTGAATAGACAAAATCCCATGCCCATTTACATTATTTCTTTCCATTTTTCCAGTGGGCTAGAAAGATAAAAAGCAAAAACAATTCACTATGAAATTTCTTAAGCTATACCAATTACAAGCTTCCTAATAAAAAGAAAATTCATTACTGCATAAATCATTATCATTATTTTAGCCATTGTTTATCCACTGCAGGAGGAAGGTCTTTTCCACATGTTTCCAACAAATACAGTCCTGACCTTTCTTTTGCCAATTGGACCTGCAAAACTTGCTGATGTCATCGACCCACCTTGTTTTAGGTTTATTTCATGGATGCTTTTTATCAAGTAGGACTGCTTTGGTCCACCTGCCATCAGTCTGTCTTGCTATGTGATAAGCGCATTTTCATTTCAATTCTTTTACTCTCTTGATGATATTGTATGCTTTTGTTTGTTCTCTAATCCATGTGCAGGTCTTTCTATCTTGTCTCGTAATGCCAGGCATATATATCTTTCCATGCACCATTCATAGCTTTTGTATCAATTTTGAGGTTAGTATTCATGTTTCACTGGCATATGAGCAGGAGGCACACACCGATCAAAAACTTTTCTCTACAGGCATAGGGGGACGTTGTTCTTGAAAATTATGCTTAGCTTGCCAAATGCCTGAAAACTGCATTAAACATGATGTTCAATTTTGATTATTGTATTATATCTCCTTCCATTGAGATCTGTTGGCCAAGGTATATGTACACAAGATATATATGTACACAAGGGCTGTGTGCTTTCTCCACTTCTCTTCTCCCTTATACCAATGACTGCAAACTGAACGAGCCCTCTGTCAAAATACTAAAAATTGCAGATGATACAACAGTGATTGGTCTCATTCGAGACAATGATGAATCAGCCTACAGACAAAAATTGAACAACTAGTCTTGTGGTACAGCCAGAACAATCTTGAACTGAACTCATTCAAAATTGTAGAAACGATAGTCAATTTTAGGAGAAACTCTTCTATCATATCACCTCTTACAATATTAAACAATACAGTATCAAAAGTACAGACCTTCAAATTTCTAGGTTCTATAATATCCCAAGATCTAAAATGGTCAGCTAACATTAAAAATATCAAAACAAAAGCGCAACAAAAAATGTTCTTTCTGAGACTACTCAGAAAGTTCAGACTGCCAAAGGAACTGCTGACACAGTTCTACAAAGGAATCATTGAGTCTGTAATCTGCACCTCAATAACTATCTGGTTTGACACTGCAACCAGACCAAATAAGATAAACACAGACTTCAAAATAATAATTAAAACTGCAGAAAAAAATATTTGTTGAATGTTCTTTGAAGAGGAATAGAAATTTAAAGATCTTTCAATGAATTGACAGAAAGAAAGAAAATATGAAAATATATATGTATGTATGTAAATGTTGATGATTTTAAATTTGCAAGTAATAAAGATAATTTTAAAAAAATGCAGAAAAAATAATTGCTACAAACATCCCCTCCATTGAAGACCTGTACACTGAACGAGCCAGAAAGAGGTCTGTGAAAATAATTACAGATCTCTCACACTATGAGATTAGGCCAAAGACCTAGAAGTACCCATCACCATACCTAGCAGGGCCAAGGTCATGTAAGCAGTGTGGACAAAAACCAGGAAGTCGTTAAGGGACAAAGGAGCTCAGGCACATGACAAGCTCCACCCCAGGCTTCTCGGACAAAGGAGTTGGAGGCTGAATGAATGCCCCTCCCTTTCAACTCTGAGGGATAAAAAAAGGTCCTAAAGCCTGCCCCTGGCCTCTTTTGGGGTGAATTCCAGACTTGGCAACTTCTGTCCCCCTAGCTAGGGCTTAGCAGACCAGGATTGGATACTAGGTAAGTGTGAATGTATGAGTATACGTGTGTGTGAGAGAGAGGGCAAATTAATCAGTAAAAGTTTGCTGTTATTTTATATTCACTGGGTCTCTGTGTATTTTTAAACAACCGTTTGTGCCTCAGTGTTCAGTTGATTTGGAACTGAGTATGTGAGTGGCCATAAACTGAATCTGAGAGAACATCTGTATAACATTTTATGATGTCAGAAGTGGAATACACAGATTAGACCCTTTGAATTTATTATTTGAGTGATCAGTTATGCCTTTGTGGAAATTTGGGGATGCCCAGCAAAAGGGTGCCTTGTCATCGTCTACCTCCCAGGTGACAGCTCCACTGGAGAATCCTGAGGAAGGGGAAATGGGTTTGGTATATTGTGAAGTGATGGAGAAAGTTATTAGGAAGTTGGTATTGCCTATTGGTGATTTGCAGGAGAAAATGATGTCAGCGCATTCAGAGAGAGATATTAAGGTAGAATTTGGGAAGTTGTACAAATTAAGCAGAGGAAAGAAACAGAAGGATGTACCTATAGTGTTGGCAGTAATATTGGGGGTTGGCCTGGCCCAAATGGATCAGCTCCTTAGGCAGTTGCGATCGGAGAACTCCTTTTAAAAAGGATACTTGGAACAACTCAGAAATGACCATCATGTTTTACAGGCCGATTATCAGCTGCAAAAGAGTGAAATGGTGGAACTAAGAGAGACCTTGGGTTAATTGAAGGATAGTTTAGGAAGGGAAGAAGAATGGCAACAAAAGCAGATTCGACTTCCGGTCCTGGAGGCAACAGGACGTGGGAAAGCAAGCTCTGCTTCCCACGCCTGAAACCTGCTCCCTGGCGGGCCCTTAGGGGCCGGGCGACCCCTGATTGGGGAGCCCTC
>JANHFO010000866.1:483104-495262 GCA_032468095.1 Pareas carinatus
TGTCAGCCAGACAATGCCGGCTTGCGACCCCCAGGGTGAGAGCCTTCTCTGTGGAAGCTCCGGCCCTTTGGAACGAACTTCTTCCAGAAATACAAACTATCACAGATGTCCGGGCACTTAAGACCTTACTATTTATCCAAGTCGGGTTGTCTTGAGTCCTCTCTGATTTTTAAATTGGTTTTTTTAAAAACATTAAATGGTAATTTTAATTCTTAATTCAGGCGATTTATTTAATATTTTTAAGGGTTTTTTAGTTGTTTATGTCTGTGTTTTTATTATAGCTTTACATCGCCCTGAGTCTTTCGGGAGAAGGGCGGTATATAAATTAAAATAAATAAAAATAAAAAAGTAAATAAAGGAAGTAGTACTATTTCAACAATTTGAAAGATTTTAAATCAAACTTTGTTTACACCATAGTGCAAATTATTTTAATTCTAAAAAAAGTTTATTATTTCACTGTGTAATATTTATATAATATAATTTATCAATAAATAGAAAGGACTTTGGAATAATATTTATACTTAGGGTATTTCCAAAGTAGTACAATAAGAATGCACTGAGGTGGTGCTACAGATTTCAAATCCACACGCTTTGTATTGTTGCAATACAAATAGTTTCCATAACTAAGCATCACAACATTTTTCTGCAGCATGTCATAGCTCTAGATTTCACAAGTCTAAAAATATAAAAGAGTTGGACACAGGAAAACAAACAGGAATGAATGGGCATATGAGTTTAATTTTTATCATAGTGATACTGCCAGACAGAAGAAGAGTAAATTATTTTTTAATATCGTTCATTGAATCAAAAAACTTGCAGAATTAGTAGTACCTTCATGAAGGTTGATTAATTGTTGATTGGTTGAATGATTGAATGATTGATTGCAAAATGTGAAAATAATCTCCCTACTCTCAGGTTGCTCTTAAACAGTATGTCTTCTCTCCCAGTAGAATTAATACGGAGTTTGCAAATTGACTCTGTTTTCAATATTTGATCTACCTATTTCTTTCTACTTCTTTGTAAAGAAGGTTCCAAGAAAACTGAACAGGACTAGATTTATACACAGAGAATTCTGTTTTTCTTTATTTATTTTTATGCAATAATTTGCAATTTTATGTTACCTTTTTCATATATTTCCAAATAAAGTGGGTTTGAGGAAGGAAAAGACAATTTTTCATAATAAGAATTTATTTAGTCAGGTAGCTTCCTATTTGATGAAATCAGCCTAATTTATTGCTTTTCTGACCAGTGTGACTGAAGACTCAATGTTTCTCAGTTTCTTTTTATTCATTCAGTTGACTATGTTTTTAATACTAGGAGTTCATGAAGTTACCTAGGAAGTTCACAACATTCCATAAAATAGAATCCAGAGGACCCCACAACAACACCATATGGTATATCCCATTACAACAGTATAGTTTCTTATCAACTCTACATTTACATTTGCATTTGCAGTGCTCACTCCCATTCTAGCTCAATGTCTGTCTTCATAGCCCTCTGGAAGGCTAATAGAGTGGAGCCATTTGAATCTGAGAGGGAAGCTCTTCCAAAAAGTTGGGTTTGGAACAGAGAAGGTGCAAAATGGTTTCTTTTTTAAAAAAATAGAGATCTCTTGATTGATTGATCAATTGATCGATTCAGTAAATATATTTACTACTGTTCAAAATTTGACTAATCACATACTTGATCAATATGTAAAAAGAACATTTGTGGGG
Source organism: Pareas carinatus (assembly GCA_032468095.1). Taxonomy (NCBI): domain Eukaryota; kingdom Metazoa; phylum Chordata; class Lepidosauria; order Squamata; family Pareidae; genus Pareas; species Pareas carinatus. The sequence continues at coordinate 484,820 of JANHFO010000866.1, forward strand.
GAGGTAAAAAAATTCAAGATGATGCTCAAGTCTAGGCAATCAAAATGCCACCTCATTTTTTAAGATATCGTAACACATAAAAAAGAAGCATGACTTTGACTATATGAGTGCTGATGTTATCTTGACTTTTTCACCACGACCTTTCTCCTCTCAAAGTGTTGCCCTTGACTTTTTTCATATCATCCATGACAGTAGACTATTGACAGGAACCATATTGCCAATATCTCATTAATTTAATTTGATTTAATTTAGCATATATTAATTTTTGACCCCATTCAACCTATTGCTCAATTCTTGTCTTATCTTATTTTTAGGTGTAACTATTGAGGTGCTTCTTAAAGATACATTGCCATCTTTGGCCTAAAAACTTCTGGGATAAAAAGATACTACTAATGAATACTGGCCATCTTTTTTCAGCTAGCAGTGAAGTGTCATTTTTGATAAGATAATTTTAATTTGAACCACCATGAAACTGGTTCTTCCCTAGAAATGCTTCACTCTTTTTTCTTTATTAAGCATGAACTCATATTATGTACCTAAATATGTACACAGAGATCTTAGATTATACCTTAATCCCCCACTTCCAATCACACAAGTTAGGATACTAGACTTTTAGAGTCTCTTTTAGCCAATCTTGCTCCTTTTAGATATCAGATTCTTTATTGGTGAGAACAGAATATGAGATGGTACAAAGAAGTAACAATAAGGATAAGAGAATCTCTGAAAATCAGGTTACCTGTTTAAAGCTGTTGCCAGGAATCAAACCTGACTTGCACACACATACACACACACAACCTGATTTAAGATAATGATATTTACTCTGCTTTAAGTATCACACAGAATTTTGGGGAGAAAAACCGAAATAAAAATAATAGTTACTGATAGAACAATGACCCATTTGAACACAGAATCCAACCTGATGCCTCTGGGGATGGTAAATGAGTTATGACTGTAGAGTGTCTACTCACACAAGAAACAACTTCCCAGAGCAATGCAACACTGTGGATTCAATTCCAAAATGGGACTTCGGTGGCAAAAGTGGTGATCTGCCTGTAATTCTTAAAGCAATGGCTACTGCTATGCTTTCTGAACAGCAGTTGTGGAATTGAACTTGAAGATATCAAAGTCCTAATTTGCTAATTGCAACAAAGAATACTTACTAATTGCAGAATTATAGGTAGTTGAATTATGGGAATCTCTTAAGAAAGGAAATGGAGACAGATAAGCATGCGTGCAGTTTTTAGAAGGTGACTGGTTCGCTGAAAAACAATAACAAAAGCTAAATTATTCTGTTGCATTTCTATACATGCAAATTTTACCAATTTTAGAATGGTTATGCTGCGTGGATGAATAATTGGCCATGTATGCTTAAGATCCAAGATTCTGAATTATGTGTGTGAGAGAGAAAGAATTACACTCTGCTTTTACTGGAATAGTTCTTGTAGGACTCTACAGTGTCAGTGCCAAATCGCACAGCCTCTAGGAGTCAGGTGGCATATACATGTAAAAATAAAAAATAAAAATCTGTTACATGATATGGGCTAGCTAAAGGTAATTGTAGAAAAAATGCACTACTCCAAGAGGCGTTTTGTAGCGATAACAGACTGATTCACTGAATTGATTCTAAGTGAAACAGAAGCAGTACTTTCCTAAAAGGTTCAAGACACTTCCCAGTGATACTTGCCAATTATTTCCAATTAGCATTTCATTTAGCACTTGTATTTAAATTTTTAAGATAAACAAACAAACAAAAATTATTCATCAACTTTTCCTGATTTCCAGATGCCTATATAATGGAAGATCCTTATAAGGAAATCACAGAAGTGTAAGAAACACATAAACACACCCATTCTTGTTCCTCCCAGGTTCTTCAATCTCTCTACTTTTTCAAACTACCAGTAAATTTAATAACTTTTTTGTAATTCTAAGATTCTATCATCCAAAGACCATTCAGTAGACAAGTCTAACTTTGCTCTGTTAGGGTCTTAAAATGGCCTTTTGGGACTTTCACTGCCTTCCGTTTGGAATCTGGAGAGCAGCATGGAAAAAGGAGGATCCTTTTGAATGACATGGAAGGGTGGATGGATGGGTGGAAAGAGAAAGAAAGAGATTTGGGACATTAAGTGCTTTGTGCTTATTTTTTGATGCTAGCTAAAACGTTGTCACAGTTTAGGGATTTTATTGATGCAATTGTTTTGAATTACAAACATCACTTAGTTTTTTTATGGAAAGATGGGCTATACCATTGATGGTGAACCTTTTAGAGACCAAGTGTCCAAACTGCAACCCAAAAGCCACTTATGTATCGCAAAGTGCCAACACTGCAATACGCATCCACCTGCATCCTCCCAGCGACGCCCCCGTACCTTCCTGGTGACACCCCTGCATCCCACAGCAGCCACCACCACCACCTTGTGGCTGTCCGTGCCCCTGTGGCTTTTGGCACCTTTCCCCGCATCCTTTCATTACTTGTGGGCCGGTCGCCTCCGCCATTACTTGGCGGGAAGGGAGTCCTACGTCTCTCTATAGATTTTTTTTTTTTACGTTGCTGGCACGATGGCGTACGTGCCAGCAGAGAGGGATCTGAGTGCCGTCTCTGGCACCCATACCATAGGTTCGCATCACTGGGCTATACCAATTTCCAATAAATACTTTAAATATTTAAGAAGTACTTCTGTGAATGATACAGTTATTATACTCACCAAATGATTAAAATAGTTTGCAACCATAATTTAATAATTTTATGTCTCTCCAGTTCTTTATGTACAATGCTTAGGAATATCTGATTCTCAGTAAATTGGCCTCTATGCAAGTCTACACAGATATTTATATAGAAAGGATTTCTGTGTTATTTATTTACAAAACATCTTGCTCTGTAGCCGTGCAGAAAACAGAAAAAACATTCAAATAAGTTCATTTCATTTCATTCAAGAGCTTGTGCAGTTGTTGCACAAGCACAAACATGAAGTTGCTATTCAATATTGCTTATATCACTATGTGAAGCCTTGCTAGAACTATTTGCAGAATGCATTTGCGCAAGCATGTGCAAAAGTGTCCTGCTTTCCTTTTGGTCACAAATCTGCAAATCTAAGATTGTGGCTTTTACATTGCATATAGGGTCATCCTGCTAGAACAAACATGACGGTTTTTCAGTTCTGTTGGATTGTATTCTTGTGTCTGAAGTGAATCTCTACTAAATACTCTGAATATAAAGCAGTTTAAAGAAATGAGGTACTATGAGCTGCCTTCTTCGACCTCTGTCCAGCAGACTAATGTCCACCACAAACAGATCCACATATCTCATGCGGAAGATTCAGAAGTCTTCTAGAACAGATTTTGAAAGAATCACAGAGAAATGCAGCAGAGAGAAGAATAATGAAAATGCTTGTAAAGAACCATTTTGTAATACAAAAAAGTTTCCTTCTACAGATATAACTTACTAAAGCAGACAAATTTTAAAATGTAAGCAAGCATTCTGCATAGTAGGTCAAAATTAGATTACTTACTGTACCAAAACTTTAATATACTGCTAGTATTCTCATCAAACTTCCCATCAAACCAGCATCTCCAGAAGAAACCCTCATGGTGGAACATAATCGTCTCTTCCTGCACAAAAGAAACTAAGAACTCAACATACATTTGCATGAGCTCACACTCTATGTTTTATGGTGGATTGCCCATAACTCCATAACATCCTGCTAATTCTGAGTATAACTGACTAAATAGAAATCAGAGAAAGTAACCTCCTGAATGTTACTGGCTGAGGTTAATATTAAAGTCAAAATGTTCCTAATGCATCAATGGTATCTAAACAAAAACAAAACAGACACATCTCTGATACCACTGCAAGAGTTTATACCAAGAAATAAGAAGTATACTAACCCTAGTGCGATTCACATCTTCAGAACACTTCCCAACTTCTGTAGCCAAAAGCCAATAGTCTGTCCCAAAAGAAACCAGAAAAAACAAAATCCCAAGAGCTCCAAAGAAGCCTCCAAAAAATATTCCAACACTTAGCTTCATTGCTGATTTGTTTTTTAAAAATAACTTATAAATATAAAATATATATTTCAGAGCGGTAGGGGAGAAATGTTCTCCTTAGATAAATTTAGTTAAGAATTATGTTGCTTATGCTATGGCTTGAATTTGTGTTCAATTAAACGGCAACCTAACAAATGAAGATAGACTTCTATTTTGGGACACTCCCTGAAACAACTTTAATTTTCCTTAGCTGGCGTGACCAGCCAAAAATAGCTGACCTTCCCTTCCCTATTGGCTTGAAATGTTGCTGCACACGGTGCATCCACATATGAAGAAGTGAGATGAAATTACTGTCCGCTTATTATTCTGCCTTGGTTGGATTTCAATATCCAATGCTGACAAGCAGTAGCAATGTATATACCCTAAAATCAATTTTTTTTCTTCGTATAAGGAGACAAGGAATAGTCCTTCTCTGTCACAGGCAAACATACAAAGTACAGTGAAAACTAAGTTGCAGATATCTACCAGGCACATTGAAGTTTAACATCAGGTAAATAAAAACACTTGAGCTTCATTGACTGATTGGCTATCTCATTCCAAGGCAGCAATCATGTCTAGTTCAAATTCAGACTTAAAAGTACATCTCTGCAGGCAAGATTTCAGCATCTAATATGTTATTATAGTCACAAGAAAGCAGAAATATGGAAGATCCTTTAATGAGATTTGGATATAGAGGTGGTGATTTCTAGTGGCAGCCAGTAACACAACTATGCTTTTAGAAAACAAGCCGTACTATTGTTTTTCCATTTCCATAAACAGATGTTTTCTGCAGCCTGATTCCATCCACATGCTCTGGGAATGCAGTTCTCAGAAGAACAAATCTGTATCATTGATGGTTTGGTTACACACTGCACACTACATAATTACTACACACTACATAATTACTAAAAGTAATAACACACTACATAATTACTAAAAGTAATAACAACAATAATGGATCGTCTCATTGACCACTTTGGAGAACCCTGATCTAAAGGAATTTGTTGAAAAAAATTCAACACAGAAGTACACAATTAGATAAGTTTTTTGAGACATTGGGATAATTTGCAGTTTTGACAGCATATCGTTAGTCTGATAACGCAACTACTATGGTAAGCAAGTTTCTTGTCATCACTTCTATTATAACATGTTTTGACTCTCCTTTCCATTTCACACTTAACTTTTTATTTTTATTATTTTTCCTGCACAGGTGAAGTACATTCTATACAAAGCAAGGAAGCCTATGAAGAGCAGGGCATTCTTGCAAATAAAAATTAAGCTAGAAGTTGGTGGGCAGAGAGACAGAAAAATGTCAAGATTGGTAGATGTAATTGGAAACTGCTGTGCATTCCTGACTTAGGGCAAAACTGATTATTGTACTTTAAAAACATGCAGTATTTTCAAGTTACCTTTTTTAAAATTTCATCAGTTTGCAAAATAGTATGCATAAAGAATGGTTATAAACTTACTTTAAAATATTAATTTAGTTATTGTTTGGAAAGGTGGTTGCAAAATGAGTTTTTAAAATTGCATTTTAAAAAAAGGTTCAAGTCAACCTCAAGTCCTGAGGTCTTTATAAACATATCAATATAGTTTTCATGGCAAAGTTATGAAAGTGTTCACTTTTTATGCAGGGTAGATTTTGCTTTGTTCTGTTTTTTAATCTAGCCTGAAATCTTGAAATTCTGTTATGGTCGCCCTCAGCTACATATCAGAACTGAATTTGTTTAGCTTTCTAAGAACAACTGTCATATATATTTACAAATAAGCCAGGGTGTTTTGGTGTCAAAATGCATCCACCTTCAGCTTAGCACAGATTGGCTTATCCGGGGATATATATGGTAATATTATTCAAACTATCTATATATCCCATATATGCTCACAGAGAAACCCATCCACAAATAAGCTGACCCTTGAATTTTTAAGTATAAAAATGGATAATCTATGGATTGCCACAAAAAAAACCAACCGGAAAAATTAAAATGAACAAACAAACAATAAATAAATAAATAAATAAACACTAGCTGTTGTTACCCGGGTTCTGCTATGGAGATTGAAATGAGGCCTGCAAAGTAGCCATGCTGGGCAAAAGGAGGCTTCCAAATCAGGGCTTGGCCGCCAGATTTCCCCCCCAATCCCCGCCTCTCCTACCCATGCCAGGCGAAAGGAGGTCTGAAAAGGTGACAGAATTTCCGTCCCCAACTGCCACCTCCCCCACCCATCCCGGGCAAAAGGAGGCCTGCAAAGGCAGCCCAATATTCCCCTCAATCCCCAAAGGGCTGGATTCCAGGCCCGGCCCCATTTGGTAGGTCAGAGGGCCAGATTCGAGGCCTGGCCCCGTTTGCACTGCTTCACAACCTTTTTGACGAAGGTTGCTGAGAGTGTGGTTGCTCGGCAGTTCTCTCGGTTCCTGGATGAAGCTGTCTATCTGGATCCGTTCCAGTCTGGCTTCAGGTCTGGGTACAGCACCGAAACGGCATTGGTCGCGTTGGTGGATGATCTCTGGAGGGCCCAGATAGGGGTTGCTCCTCTATACTTGTCCTATTAGACCTCTCAGCGGCTTTCGAGACCATCGACCATGGTATCATGCTGTGCCGGTTGGGGGGGTTGGGAGTGGGAGGCACCGTTTTACGGTGGTCTTCCTACCTCACCAACCAGTCGCAGTGTGTGTTGGCAGGAGGGCAGAGGCCAACGCCGTGGCATCTCACTTGTGGGGTGCCACAGGGGTTGGTCCTCTCGCTTCTCCTGTTCAACATTTATATGAAGCCGCTGGGTGAGATCATCCGTGGCTTTGAGGTGGAGTACCATCAATACGTTGACAACACTCAACTGTATATCTCCACCTCAGGCCACCCCAATGATGCCGTCGAAGTGATGTCCCAGTACCTGGAGGCCGTGCAGATCTAGATGGAGTGCAATAGACACAGGCTCAATCCCTCCAAGACTGAGTGGCTGTGGCTGCCGGTGCGGCGATCTAGCCAGCTTACTCCATCGCTGGCTATTGGGGGCGAGTCCCTGGCCCCCACGGAAAGGGTTCGCAGCTTGGGCGTCCTCCTGGATGCATGGCTGTCCTTGGTAGACCATGTGGCAGCCGTCACCAGGGGGGCTTTTTACCAGGTTCACCTGGTATGCCAGTTGCGCCCCTTTCTAGATCGCGACGCCACGCAGACAGTCACTCAAGCACTCGTTACGACCCATCTGGACTACTGTAATGCTCTCTACATGGGACTCCCCTTGGGGCATGTCCGGAAGCTCCAGCTGGTAGAGAATGCAGCCGTGTGGGGGGTTGTGGGGCCCAGTGGTAGAGTCCATGTGGCCCCCCTCCTGCGCGAGCTGCACTGGTTGCTGGTGGGCTTCCAGGTGCGCTTCAAGGTTTTGATTATGACCTTTAAAGCGCTCCATGGCATAGGACCCAGCTATCTACAGGACCGCATTCTGCTGGCAAATACCTCCCACCGACCTGTTCGTTCCCACAGAGAGGGCCTCCTCAGGGTGCCGTCAGCCAAACAATGCCGGATGGCGATCCCAGGGCGAGAGCCTTCTCTGTGATGGCTCCCACCCTCTGGAATGACCTCCCCCCAGAGATTCAGCTTATCACAGACCTCCGTGCCTTCCGTCGAGCCATTAAAACACATCTATTTGCCCAGGCCGGTCTGGCCTAACCGCACCTTCCCTCTGCTCTCAAACTATTATTAATTTTAAATTTATAATCCCATTTTAACTTACATTTGTTTTAAATTGGTTTTTAACTTTCGATGTTAAATTCAGCCACTACGTATATATTTTTTAGGAATTTTATTTGTGTTGTTTGTGTATGTTTTTATTCTGCTTGTGCACCGCCCTGGGTCCCTACGGGGAGAAGGGCGGTATAAAAGTTCTGAAAATAAAATAAATAAATAAATATAGGATTTCAGAACTTTTTTTATTATTATTTGATACACATAAGTGATTATAGACTAAATATGTACTATCTATTGCAGCTCCCTTAGGTGACATAAAGATAAATTTGATAAAAAATTTAAAACATATTAAAAAGGCTAATCAAAGTTATCTATGATACAACCATAGTTAAACTTGTCATTCTGCTTTTATTTACTACATAAAAATATATGCTTATGCTTGATGATCCAATTAAAGCAGAACAATTTACATTCAAGTAAATTGTTGGATATTTTGTACTGTAATTTCTGGTAGCATATATAGCTTCTTAAACAGTCAGCCAACCCCCAAATTCAAGTGTGAGGAATTTGTGAATGTTATTGAACCTCCATTGTTCCTGACTATTACTCATACTTCATGGGATAGGGATCTAACAATATATGGGAGGCCACAGATTTCTGCTCTTGTCTAATTCCTGTTTTTTTCTACAAGAGTAGCCCAGGTCAACCAGCTACTAGTGTTTTTATTATTAGCATAAAATCTTAAAATCAGGAAGACTCTGGACACTTTTTGCTTCAAGGTTATTGGCATACACTTGCAAAGCTAAAATATTTACTACAGTTAAAAGAAGATAGCAGCAAATAGGAATGTAACCCAGATGCCTAGTAAAATGCATTTGCCTGAAAAATGCTGGTACGGTCCAAGAAATAAGAACATCATCCAAATTTGTTCCAAGAGTCACAGAAAGCCAAATCAGGTAGTCAGCCAAAGGGTCGGAAGCAAGAGTCATAAGTTAGAAAGCCAAATGGTGGTCTCCAGCAAAGTCTGCAATGAAAGCGGTTACCTAGATCTGTCTGCTAACAGTTGGTTGCTAGCACTCGTGCCTCACCCTTTAGTAAGGAGTCTCATTGAGGACAATTGCTCTGCTCGCCTCTGTAGATGTCTAAACCTGGGACTTGGAGGTTGTGCCTTGTTCTCAGACTGTTGTAACAGAAGATGACCTGCCTGTGATTGACCAGCTTCAAATGAACTTTGACTTGTTGGGTTCTGAGGCTGACAATCCTGAAGCACAAGCTCACCTGGAGCAACGCCATCAGATTCAAACTGGGTGGTTATAATAAGTAACTAAAATAAAGGATGGTTCCTAAGTAGTATTCGAATTACGTTTAAAATGCAGAGCTGATACTCAACTAAGGTGATACCAGGTACTATAAATTGTGGATATGAACATTATTATGCAATTGTCTTTTTCGTTTTTGAAAAAAACAACAACTTGCAAATACTAAAACAGCCCAGTGGAATCACATCCTTATATTTGCGTCTGATAAAATAAATTTATTTTTATCTGCTCATACTTTTTATTTCTTTTACACATAGTTATGCAACTCTGACAAACTGTGGGAAATGATTGTGCAAGATTTATTGGACACCATCACTCCAGAAATGAAGTCCCTGGCCCAAGAAATTGGGTGGAAGCAGTTCTTCTTCACTAACAAGCTTCAGCTGCAATTAAAGCTCCGAAGAAGGAGATATAAGCCAGCTAATTCTTCTGGAAGTCTGTCTGATTAGATGAGTATTTTTCCTAATGAAACATTTTGAAAAGTGGAGATATAGACATAGATATATATATAAATATATATTTGTACGCTGAACATCTTATTTAGCTTTTTAGAAAAAATCCGATAACAAGAGTTGACTAAAGGTAGAGGTTGCCTTAAAATATGCTATTAGGGATGTCTGAGAAAATCTTTGTTATATTATTCCATACATTTTCATTTAATATTTAATTAAAATTGTATTTTGTTCTCCATCTGTTTTCAGTAAATTTATTTAAATTATTCACATTTTATTGTCTGTTGATGTCTTTTTTGCTTTATTGGGACTTTATATTGGTGGCCAGCAGATGGCAGCAACCGTTTATTTTATATCACTGTTATCAGTAGTGATTACTAATATGTATGTACTGCATGGATACATAGAGAAAACTGGTGTTCTTTTCGTACAATATCTGACATAACACAATATAGCATTCAAAGAAAATACAATGAGAACTTCCAGGAAATGGCAAATTTTGGCTGCTATTATCAAGGAAAGTAAAGAATCCCCCACTTTTCAAATGTCAAATACCTTAGTAAGACTGAAATAATGAAAATTCATTTGGATCTAGGTTTCATGTGCTATAAATCTGTTATGTACTTTTCTTTTAATCAAATTACTAACATTTCTGTTCCACAATTTCATTGACAAAGCAAACATTTATTTGTCAGGCTTTAGTTCTGAAGATCTATCTATTAGTCTTCAAAAGATCCATCCCTAAAATAAGAATTAGGGGAGGAATTCCTATGGCTATGAAATATTTTCTCCTTATGAGCATTTCTATAAAATCTGAGTAGCGGTGAATTTACCAAGAAATGTATTTGCCAGGCAAGGGTGTTAACTTCCTGACATATGACAGTCATACTGTGAATTACAAATTTCCAGCATACTGAATCCCTTGTTCTTTCATAAATGTATAAAAATGTGTAATACTTTTCTATAATGTTA
>JANHFO010000866.1:497553-512349 GCA_032468095.1 Pareas carinatus
ATGATTATTTTTATTTATCTTCCAAGTCTAAGAAAACAAAATTGTTGTTTTAAGCTACAATTCCACCTAGTCAGGCTGCTTCCAGAAGCAATTATAATTATTTAACTCTACAATAAGCTTATTAGTTGAGTCAAATGCAAGAAAATTTATGTTTAACTTGAAAGCTAATTAGTTTAGAATTTATTCCAAACACTTCTTTAACAAGTGCAATCTGAAACAGCTCAGTTGCCATTCTTTTTCACTTTTCAGAAATATAGGAAGGTGTTTCTCATACCAGATACTTAAAAATAAGCCTTTAAGACCAGACCAGAGAAACACCTTCCTGTTTCTATCTTAAAAGGAGCCATGGTGGTGCAGTGGTTATCCCACCATTTGTATAGTTGCTTAAAAAAGGACACATCACTATCAATCCTAGTTTTCTCCCCAGCAGGAGTCCTATGGTTTGACTGAGAGAGAAGGACTGGTCCAAAGTTTTCTAGTGAGCTTCTAGGGCAAAAGGTAGACTTGATCCTCAATATCCATGATGCTGATCCAAAATCTTAGCCACTCCTCACATTCTTTTCTGCCAGAACATGCTTTAGGTTTCAAAATGGTTCCTATACCAGTGTGAGAAAGCATTTTGATTCCTGCTTATGTTTATTGTTACTTTATCCTTTAAACACTTTGGCTGAGTTAGTACAACATTAAAAAGACATCCAAATAACAAATTAAGCTTTATTTTTTATGTACTGGATTTCTTTTTTTTCCAGTCCAGCTTGTTTTATTAATTCCCTATTAACTGCTATCCACTGTGTTGTGCAAAACCAGAAAATAAACTAAATAACATTCATTAAAGGATTTAGTCCTAGTCTATTGTTAGGTGACTGTTAAAAGCTTAATCTAGGGTTAAGCAACCATCTTCTTCCTGTGAGCACATGTTGAGATTTTGTTGTAGCTGTTCTTGGCAATGACAACCATAGTAGAAGTGACCAATTACAAAACAGTCATTTACCAGAAGGCAAAGTAATTTTTTCTCTACTCTCTGGTTTCCCCAGTTTAGCCTGACAAAAATATATTTTGGGTTATTGAAAATACAGTTTTCTTAATTTATTTTTTTTTAAATGAAGCATCCCGCCCTCAAAAGCAAGCCAGTCTATTACAATTATCCTGGCATAATCAGCAACTGGATTTCTAGAAGTTACAATAAATAGATAAGTTTTTGCACAGAGTTTTCAGTGCACTGAGCCAAACTTTCCCAATCAGATATTCCCTAAATGTGTTGGATTTCAATGCCTGGTGCAATCAGTGGCCACCAATTTATGTGTGGCCACACTGATTGTGTGTATTCTACGTGCTGAAATCTAGCATATCTGATTGAGAGACACTGCACATACACTTCTTCCCAGACAAAAAGTCTAATTACAAAATTTAAAATACAAGGGGAATGGATGAGCCATTTAAATGTAATTTCTTAGTATCTTACTATCTTTCTTGTCACATAAACACAAACCAAATTAAAATGCTATTAACTTCTATAAATTGTCTAATTTTTCTTTTGTGTAATTCTGAGTTTCTTAGTCATGCATGAACCTGTTTCTATTACATTATCAACTCCTTAAAAATGAAATGAAACAATTATCTCTTGCATGTGTTCTCAGTCATTTTTTGTAATTGTAGATGATACTGTATTTTAGGGAAGAAATTGACCATGAGATTGTGTAAATGTACTTTCTTAACTATCTGAGTAACAACAAATAGCTCAGATGTGCTATTCCATTACAACACGCTAGGGTTTTGAAATTCCTGTGAAAAGTACGTGCTGTACATGGGAATAAAAGATCACTTTTTCCTCCTCTCATTCATTTTATTTTAAATAATCTGTGAAATTATCCATCTTTTAATAATATTCCTGAATGACAGAATATTGTTAGGAACTACACTGCTCATTATTAATTTGTTTTTAGGACATGAGTTAAGGTTTTTCTCTTTAACTGCTTTTTCAGTTAATACTTTAGCTAAGATATTTTAATTGTTTTTAATATATTTTATTATTTCTTTCTGACGTTATTGTTACCCTGTTTCCCCGAAAGTAAGACATCCTCTGAAAATAAGACCTACTTACAGTTTTGCCTCTCACTGAAATATAAGGCATTCCCCGAAAATAAGACCTCCCCGATAACAAAGCCTCAGACTTCTGGTTCTGGGTGGCCTCGGTGGAAAAATAAGCCATCTCCTGAAAATAAGACCTAGCACATCTTTGGGTTCAAAAATTAATATGACAGAGTCATATTTTTGGGGAAACACGGTATTGCTATTGCTATATAAGTAGATCATTTCCTAAATTGCTTCCTTCCCATCACTGTATCATTTAGTGATGTGAATTATACCTCTAAGATCCAGGCTTCTGAAACTACTTTGCAATACAGTAAGAAAGTAGAGCCTTGTGAATTTTCTGTTTTTCCTTCAGCTACTGCCATACACTGTAGATGAGCTTCAAAAAGCTTTAGGACCCCTAAATAGCAGGAAACCAGAGGCTGGTGTTATCCGTTAAAATAAAGGATACTATCTGACATAAAATTTAAAATACAAAATATAAAATAAATTTAAAAAACGTGGACAGAAATGTTATCTTCCAGTTGCTCCAGATTGCTTTAATCCCACGTTTTTATCAGGTATTTAAAATCCATGGAACACAACTATGGACTCTGCTTGTAAATGTAGGTCCCATCCCGCGGCTGCATCTAAATCTTAATAATACCAATTGCACCTGAAGGACTCCCTTCGTTTTGAAAACCTGCCCGAACACCGTGGGTTCATTATCCTCATCTTCTCTCCCTGCAAAATGCCTTGAAGAGGCATTCAAGACCCCGGGCGAGTGATCTCGTTAGTGACATCCAGCCTCCGGAAGAGCACACGGGCTTCCCGACCACAGCAACCCAGCGCGGCACCGCTTGAACCAGAACCGCCGCTCTTCTCGCGGCTGCTGTTGGGGCTGCGCTGCCCGCCCCGCCCCGCCTCGTCATCTGCCTACGCGGCGACGCCGACCCGCGGCTGCCTCTCGCTTCTCTTCCCCGCTTCGCTCGCGCCGTTGCCCGCCGGCGAGAGGCGGCCCGGCCCCGACTCAGGGCTTGGCGGGCCGCGAAGGGGTCCCCTCCCGCACACGCCCACACTTCGCTCCGCGACTCATGGAGAATGGGGGCGCCGGGAGCGACCCGCTTAGTAGTCCTTTTCCCGAGGAGGTGGAGAGGCCCCAGGCGGCGGCGGTGGCGGCTTCGCTGTCGTCGTTATTCCGGGGAAGAGCTGCTTGGCCCAACCGATTCTTGCTGTGTCTGTACGCGGTGGGCTTTCTGGTGAGCTGGCGAGGCTGCGCGGCCACCGCAGCGGCTGTAAAGCTCCGCTGGGCCCGAGCCAGCAGCGTCTTCCTTCGGGTTTCCCTTCTTCCGCCTTCAGAGTCTTCCACTCTGCATGTGCTCAGAGGCAGCCTTCAGCTCTCTGGGTTCAAATGTTGGCATTGGAAAGAAAGCAAACTTCGCAAAGGAACAGAGTTGACAGACTAACCAAGGATGGGCGGGCGAACGGGAAGGGGAGACCCGCTTGACTGCTTGGAAGTTAGGTCGCATGCTTTGTTTTTCTGCGGAGAAAGGTTTCCTTGCAGACATATTTTCGTAGATGAGGACATGGCCTTTCTTCTATTTACCTGGAACCATTTTTAAGTGGTAATCAATAGGCAGACATGACGAAGCGTTTATTCACTTACTTGTTTATTAAACTTATATGCCTGCAATCTCCTCTACAAGCGAAGCTATTACTGAGTTCAGTGATTTCTGATCGTCCATCCAATGAATAATTCATATGACAAATAAGAATACCATATGATCTGGTCTTCGGAAAGCATTTTTGTTTTGGTCCCTATTGGTTCATTTATCTTCATTTTTATACCACCCACCCACCCAGTCAACTCTTTGAGTATCTTACTTAAATAAAGCCTCCTGTTCAGAGACTTTCCATCTCCTAAATACTAATACCAGCAGTCTTGCTGGGAAAGTATGCTGTTATTTAAAGGGGTGTTGGTTTACTTGGACATACTTTAAGAGGTTTTCAATCATGATAGCTGAATCCATGGTAGAAATAACATCTAACATCTCCCTGTTTTGCTGTTCAAAATTTCCCCAAACCCAAATATTGTATTTTCCATTCTTCTACACTGAAAAAAGAGAAACCACAGTTTTTCTGTGTCATGCTACCATGCTCAATTGCAAACAAAAGAAAATACTGCTTGTGATTACTGGTATATAGGTTACAGACCTTTCAGTTAGGAGTTGGCACACACAAAACACATATTCAGATTAATTTTCTGATATATTGTGGGTTAAAACACTGAAGGCTAAATGTATCACGGATTGAAAATTATGGTATTTCCAGTTCCCTTGTTGAATATGGAGTAAATCAACAATAGGAAATAGAAAGGAATGTGCATGTAATCACCAGAGGACCATAGCTCTTGCTGTAACATATTTGGTTCACACTTCTGAGGGCTGCAATAATTTATTTTGCCTTATTCCACATGAAACTAGTTCGTACTCAACAAACATCATTCTGGACCATTTTAATCAGAAAAATATCTCCTCTGTTATATACATTGTCTTTTACTTGGGAATGAGAATAAGAAATCTGGAATTCTAGCCTTAAGATGCCTTCTACTAGTGAGCCGTAGTGAATTCCTCAAATCTATGGCTGATTATTGCATTGTGTCTTTAATTTTAGCCTCTTAGGTGGTTTAGTTTATATCCTTTCTGGTTGTACCAACTTGGGTAGAATAATGCCAGTGGAGATGTACATCATGGCTAAGGAAGATAACTGAATGCATAATGCAGAATGCAGTTTTCAGAGAGGCTCATGGAGACATAATTTTATATTCAATACCAATGTGCAAGAGAGATGTTGCATATTCTGGTAAAATAATCTTTGGCAAGCATGATTGAGAATTTAAGTTTGAAAATGTTTTCGAAACTGATTTTTTAAGAGAGAAAAAGCATTGTAAGCAAATGTTACTAGGACAAATCCTTTCTGTTTAATACTACAGAAATGACAATTTTTTTGTCTTTCTATTCAGGAATTATTATTATGCAGTAGTGATAAAATACAGTTAAAATGCCTATCAGTGAATTGTTATCAGCAAATGTTAATATTCTAAAAAATGGTTATTTAAAAAAAACCAATTTTGTTGTCTATTTCCAGGATTTCTTTGCTGTGAGTATGATTGTTCCCTTGTTAAACCTTCATGTGAAATCTTTAGGAGTGAGTTCAACAGTTGCAGGAGTGGTAGGTAAGCAGGCCATCTTTCTTAGTCAACTATTGGAAACAAGTCATTTTTCAACATAACCCTTGATGGTGTAGTACATTTATTGTTGTAACGCTACTGTAATTTTATTGTATTTTATAGTATGATATTTTATTATTTGTGGTTACAACAACAAACGTATTTACTCTTGATGAAGACTTTTCTTTATAACAAAAGGTGTTGGGGTATAAAATATTATATGGGACATGATTTAGCAAACGTAGCCTATGTATTTCATAAATTAAAATCAGAACTTCCTCATATGACTGAAAATATATTTATCAAGGACTACTGCATGTTTGAAATATACCAATAGGTACCACTTTGGTAGCAAGGTAACTGCTCCATGATGTCATGTTAGCCACATGACTGCGGAAATGTTTCAGTGGCCTTGAAACGAAGATGCGCACCACTTCTTTTAGTCAGCAGCCACTAGTGGATTAAAATCCTCAGTGACTCCTTACTTTTTATAACTTGAATTTTCAGGGAAGACAGACACTTGGACAACTAACTTTGTTGGGGAGGCACTTAGAAACTAATTCATTTGAATGTTTGATATCCTTTAGCACAACATTCTATCTTGTTGGATAGAATGGTTTTTCCCAGTTTTAGTAGCTATCTTACTTCTTTTCTTTCTTCAGCAGAAATAGTACAAAGTCCAGTGTCTTTATCTAAATAAAAAAAGATTCATAAAAGTTCATAAAGTCAAACCTTCCACAATAATAGGCCCATCTCAGTCTGCAGCATTGGTTTAGCATCTTTTCTGTCATTAAAAAATAAATATGGCAAAGGATGTTAGTGCATATTCTGTTTTTCCTGATTTAGTTATATATGCCCCTTCTTCTTTCTTTCACATGAAGTTATTGAATCATTTGTTCCCAAATATTTGATTTTAAGAAATTTGTGTAGCCAAAAATATTACCAGTGATGTCAATAATAATTTGCTTTCTTCCTACTGAAAATCTATTGCAGAACGATCATCCAATTTTTTTTAATTCACTATTTTTTCTTTTAGGTTCTTTATACGGAATACTTCAGCTCTTTTCCAGCACCCTAGTGGTCAGTTTATATTCTTAATTCATAATTTTTGAGAAAATACGGATAAAGATATAATAAATTAGTAGAATTTGAATTAAACAAGTCAGAGGAATTTAAATTAATTATAAGGAGCTTATAATTTATTTCATCGAATCTTCTACTCACATCTAAATTTGAATACGATTTATATGTAATTAATAAACAGATACGCTGATCTCAAAGCATTTATGTTTTCTTATCCAGGGATCTTGGAGTGATCTAGTTGGAAGACCCCATTGCCTACTCGTATGCATTCTATTCAGCGCACTAGGTTATTTTGTGCTCAGCATATCCACCAATGTGTTTTTATTTGCTATTGCTCGAACTTTTGTGGGTAAGTTTCTATTTCTCTATTCATATTCAAATTTAGTTCATAAGATTAAAGGGGATGATGGATCAGATTGCCATTTTATTCAGAGAAAATGTAATTATGAATTATATACTATCAAGTCAATGTCTGCTCTTTGCAACTACATAGATAGCAACAGGTAATTATGGAGAAAATCTCAGTCTGTCAGGTCTTCTAACAGTATACTACTCATCACAAGAGTTACAGATTCCGTCTACCTTGCTGCTAGTCATCATTCTTATTTTCTTTTTTTTAAGTATCTTTTTTATTTTTCAACATACAAATATTTAACATCCACAATGACAACCGTTTAAAAACATAAACCATTAAGCACATAGGGAAAAAAGAAAATCAATACATAAATACATAAGAACAATAAAAACTCATATATGAGAGGTAAGCAATTTACATATCATATAATATCCTTCCTTCCTTCCTTCCTTCCTCGTTGCTTGACTAAATAGCTATGATAATGCTTTTTGCTCATGTCTTGCATGTAGATATTTAACAGAATAGCTAATCCTTTCACTACTGATTTTTTCCTATTATGAGAACTGTGCACATTTACTTCTAGCATCATCAAAGAATAAAGTTATGTCTTGTTCCAAATCAATGTCATAGTATTTTCATAAAAATATTTATTAAAAATGATTTGATTTACCGTTGACAAATATTTGTTTGAATTTTTAAATAATATCGTTTTATTCCCCGTTTATAAAACAGCCCTTGGCTTATAGTCATTTGTTTAGTGATCATTTGAAGTTACAGCAGCACTGAGAAAAGTGACTTATGACCATTTTTTACACTTATGACCACTGCAGCATTCCTATGCTCACATGATCAAAATTTGGACGCCCAAATTTGGACAACCATGTTACTAACTTAACTTCAGTGGTAACAGCTGCAGCAGGAAAGGTTAAAAAATGGGCCAAAGCCCATTTAACAAGTGTCTTGCTTATCAGCAGAAAGTTTGAGCTCAAGTCGAGGACTTCCTGTACCTACTTCTAATAGGAGTTCTGAGGTTTGTTATGTTGGGTTAGGTTATTCAAATTTTGCTTCTCTCCTTACCTTTTTTTTGTTAATTTTAGGTATTTTCAAACATACACATTCCGTTTCCAAAGTCCTTATTTCTGACATGGTTCCTAAGAAGGAGCGCCTCTTAGTAATTGGATATTTCAATGCAATTTCAACTTTTGGTTTCATTTTGGGACCAGTTGTTGGAGGCTATCTTACAGAGCTGGAAGGTGGCTTTTACCTGACTGCATTCATCTGTGCTTCCATCTTTGTCTTGAATGCTGGTATGTTATTTGATTTATGCTGATATTTTTATACTTTAATCACCAGTTGGGCAAGAATTACATTTCTGGGAATACATTTCATGTCCTGATTTGTCTCTCTTTTTTATATTATTGATTTTTTAAACTGTTGACTTTTGCAATTGCAAGTAACTTGCCAATTACATGCTTCCTTCATTCAGTTGTAAAAAAATAAGGGCAGGATATTAATCAGATAAATAGATAATATAAATTTATGCTACAGTTATGCTTCTATGCATGAAAACTATTTGACTGCCTTGAGAGAAAAACTGTGTCATGGCATTAATTACTTTTTAACAATTGAAAGTACCTAATATGCAACCATATAAAGCAGCTGTGCAATGATCATCATATTATTTTAAGAAAACATGTAATAGAGTGCCATAGTGTAACCCCTTGGTCAAATTCCTTTGCAGGTGTTTTTTGGGTTTTGCTCCGGTATGGAAAGAAGATGCACAGTCGTGAATGGACCATTATTAACAAAGGCAGAAGTATTATTTCAGAAGTAAAACAAGGCCTTCAGAGTACAGCTTCAGTTTACAAAACCATGTCATTTATTCATCCTAGGAGCTCCTCTTGCATTCAGGTTATGTCTGTGCTGAAGAGGCTTGGCAGTGTTGCAAATTCTAATCTGTGGGATATTTTTTTGGTACGACTCCTGATGTCTGTTGCAGTTATGCTCTATCATAGCAATTTTGTCTTGGGCCTTGAAGAAAGGTTTGGAATGAAGCCCAAATTCAATGGCTATTTAATTAGCTATAGTAGTGCACTCGGAGTAGCTGCTGGCTTTCTCCTTGGACCTATCACTAAGTGGTATAGGCACAATACTTTTGCTATGTTATTACACTCTACTCTTCTTACCTGCCTGTTTATGTTTCTGTATTCTGTATCAGAAAATCTTTGGTCAGTCATTTTGTCTTGTACATTTTTAGCATTTTCAACCTCTGTGGGACGTACATGTATTACAGAACTTGAACTGGTCCTGGGTGGGGATCAGGCCAGTGGTATGCTCATTGGTGTTGGTCAATCTGTTTCAGCTGTGGGTCGCATAATTTCCCCTATTCTCTCGGGCATTGTGCAGGAACACAGTCCACGTGGCCCACCAATTCTTGGAAGCCTGTTGGGGATTTCAGCAGTTCTCATCATGATCTTTAATAAGTCACGATATTCTGTCAGAAGGACCATGAAATTTAAAAGTATGTAATGACTTATTTACAGTGCTTTCCTTTAAAAAAAAAGCAAAAACTCTCAAAGGAATGTTTCTCAATGTAGGAAAAATAGAAAATTATAAAACAGAGCAATAACATTTTAAATCAATTGAAATCCTTTAAACAAAGAGGAGCTTCCTTGTGTCTATGTGGAATTTGGAACAGGGATTTTTGATGGCACGCAATACTCTCAAGCCTTTATTAAATATTGCTTTGTACATCAGTGAAGAAAATGGAAGAACTGCATTTTCAGCAGATACTCAGTCTCATTGAATAAAGGCTTTGAAGATATTTTAATTTGCTTACTGGGAATTTGATAGTTGACTTTAATTCCCAAGGGATGACCTTGTATTAAAAGATTGCATTTGTTTCTAAATCAGAAACAGATTTTGTTCAAATTCTTCCAAAATGAGTATTGAAACTGAAAACTTTTTGACCATTCAGTTATCAAGATTTCATCAAGAGAATCAAGCTCCTTTTAATAGTGCATATTTAAGTAGTCACAGTTCTGTTTGCATACAATCTCTTTCCTCTTTTTCATATCAAAGATCAGTTGCTTCAAATGAAACATTTCTTTAATCAAGTCCCCCACAGTTTGAATACAAGCTGATATTTATTTAATATAAATTTAACATTGACAAGGCTTTGTAAAAGTGCTCACTGCTGAACACAACTTATCAACTTCATGTTGGAGCTTCAGTATAAAGCCATTTCATCTAGAGAAGGGCACAGCTTGAAATCCAATGTGGTAGGTCAGAATAATACAACCCTGCTTTAGTATTTGGAGGAGGGAAGTATTCTGCAAAAGGAAATGTTATACTTACTAAATTGATTTCACATTCAGATTTGTATTAATAGTATTTGTAGATCTATCTAGCTGATTAAAAGACAATAAGAAAAAAAGGAAATATACATTATGCTCTTACCATGAAATTCTGATTATCTCTATCATAAGCCTTACTCCTAGAAGTGTTTTTTAACTTTTGTATTGAACACACTTCAGCACTGTTTATCTCACATTTTAAGATGTGTAGGCTTCTATTCCCAGAATTCCTCAGCCAGCAAGTTGAGGAACACTATCTTAGAACAACAGAAAAGGGACATGTGCCTAAATTTTAAGTAAAGAAGTGTCGAGAGGATACAAAACAGTGTTTACCATTTCTTTTAAAACGAACAGCCCTGAAAGAGAAAGACCTGGGTATTTGTTCTTAACATAAGCTAGATCCTCTCTTAATAGTCTATGAGACTTACAGACATATTCATTTTTTATCCAAATTAAAACTAAACATTACAAGTTAAGTAAAATTAATCCCCAACAAACTCTACATCCATTGACAAAGGTAAGATTTACTTACAGGGCAAACAATACTCCGCAGACTTTTTTGTGAAATTCAACCCAGAAAATGTGAGTTGATTATTTAACGTTTTGTAGCCAAGATATTTGGAAAATATTTAACATACTTTTGAAGTACTTGAAAGCCTCAAAGAAGTTGTACTCAGGGACTTTGTGCTGTGGTACTATTTGAGATATTTTTGAATTACTTTCTGCAAAGGTTTGGTTTTAAAATTGCACTACAATATTGGTAATGGGAAATAAAAGGAAAAAATAAACTTAGATCTATATGTCATTTGTTCAGTTACTGTCTCATGTAATATATAAATGTATACATGTAGTATATATATATGGCATTCCCATTTCAGGAGAACTATATTACTTCCATCAAAGAGAAAACTAGATTGCTCTTGAAATACAGCAGCAAACGGTTTACTGTCTTGACTGAACATTCTGAAGAGATGTTATTCCAGCAGGCTATCACAATGTCTTGTTCTCACTATATCTCAATATATTATTTGTACCTTTGAAGATTTGGATGTGGCCAACAGTATGTTGGTTTACAATGTTGTCTCTAGATTGGAGAACTAGATTTTTGCATAGAATAGCATGAACAACCGACTTATGGCAAACAGCGCGGCGGTGAGGCAGCAGACTCGGAAGGAATTGCCTAGTAGCTTGTAGATCGAGTCGGTTTCATGCTTGG
Organism: Pareas carinatus; assembly: GCA_032468095.1. Lineage (NCBI taxonomy): Eukaryota > Metazoa > Chordata > Lepidosauria > Squamata > Pareidae > Pareas > Pareas carinatus. The sequence continues at coordinate 508,863 of JANHFO010000866.1, forward strand.
AGCTGACTCTAAAGTTGCACCAGAGAGGCAATGAAGGGAGGGAATGTTCCGCAGTCCTCGGAGGTGGCGACCGCCCTGGGACTGGGAAGGGACCCCTCAAAAGAAATGCAATGCTGTTCTGCGATCTTCGCAGCGTTTAGCCGCATATGAGCCTGAAGCAAGAATGAAAATGGCTTGGAAATAAATTGCAAAAGTCGACAATCAACATCTAGCCACTGGGTGAGTTTTTAAAATCCTACCCCAAAGGACTATGTTTCCTGATTAAACATTTTTTTAAAAGGTCAACACCCAAAATGGAAAAAAATGGTAACCGAAAACAGAAAGGATTAACTATAAAAAGAAATAAAGAATCTAGAGGTGAAACGACTTACTATCTATATTAAAAGTTAAAAGATATTGCTTCCACAATGCATGATTGTAAAATTTTTAAGATCTTGTTGAAGATATTTTAAAAAGAATAAAAATCTGGTGGTGAAGTGAAAGTGGAATGTGAGTGCCTGACTTTGACCTTGGGCAGCCGCTGTGAACTGTTGATTATAGTGAGAAAGGATAATATTTGGACTTACCAAGAAATGAACCACCAGGACTTGCTGCTAAGCAAAATATAAAGAGGTGCTGCTATAAAAAATAAAAATGACAACACAAATACTAAAATGTATGCAGAAAATGCTAATGACATATATGAATTTACTGAAAGCTAATTTCAAAGAAATTTTACAAAAAATAGATGAGAGGTGTATACAAAATCAGGAAAAAATCCAATTAAAGAAAAGACAGATGATTGCAGTATGAACAACAACTACACTGACAAACTGGAAACAATAGAAAGGAAACAAGTTGCTGGAGAAGTGATTATACTTAAGAAGAAATCAAATCACAATTTAAAAGTCAAAAGGAGGCTCATGGAAAGGCGTAAGATTGCTAAAAAGAGCACCAACCACCCACATGAGCACCATAAGAAAGTGCTTTACATTTGAGGTAAAGAAGAACAAAGGAAATTAGATGATAGATTGGTGAAGATTTGATATGGAAGCAATAAAAGAAATATTTAGAATGATTAAAGCTAAATAACAAAATAGACTAAAATGGAATAATATTGAAGTATATTCTAGATTAACACTGATAAATCAGGAAATGGTTGATGTAACATATAAATGAAAAAAATGATTTTGTATGTGATAAGAAATTATTTAAATGTGTAATAGAAGAAATGGGCAGGTGTTAAAATTTTATTATGATTATATGATTATATAAGGATTAAGGAAGGATAAACAATAAGTTTGTCCAGTTGGATGCTGATTGGAATATGTTATGTATTTGTTCATTATAATAAAAAAAATTCTCTTAAAAAATAGTATGAACATGCTCAAGCAAAAATGAACAATCGTGTGGTCTATGCCATATAGAATTTTGAAAGTGACAACCAACATTTTTATAGTGTGAATATTGTGGGGGGTTGAAGAATGGGTAAAGCTAAGGTATAACTAGTGTAACAGGAGAATGTTACAATATAGATATACTTTGCTTATGGAATGGCTATAGAGTTGTCTTAATGTTTCAGTAGACTGAATATAAATAACAATTGAACGAATGCTTATTGTTGTTGCCCTAGGCCAGGGATCCCCAGCCTTTTTCGGTTGGCAGCAGGAGGGGGGGTGCATGTGTGCATGAGCGGCGCACTGCAATGGGACTCTGCATGCAGCAACCTAGCTGCTAGGTTTTCACACACAGCCCCATCGCAGTGGTCCGGTTATCACTAGGTCCTAGCTGCAACCAGGCTGTGCAAGCAGCAATCTTGCAGCAACCGGGTCACTGTGATTGGGCTGTTTGGTGTACTGGTTAGGGCACAAAACTAGAAACTAAGAGACTGAGTTCTTACTCCATCCTTAGGCATGAAAAAGCAACAAGATGACTTTGGGCCATTCATACTTTCAATCCAACCCATTTCACAGGGTAGTTGTTGTGAGGAAAATAGAAGGGGGAACGAATAATAGGTATGTTCACCACTTTGAATTATTTATGAAAAATAAGATGTATGTAAATGTAAGTGCAAAAGTTATAGGAGGATTAGTTATATCAAAGATGTATAGAAATAAATATAAATTCAAATGAAAAATACATGCTATGGAAGATAGGTGATGAAGGGAAAAAAGAGAAAATGTAATGAAATATGAAATTAGAGATGTTGCATGAATTTTGCTTAAACTGAGTGTGTATATGTTTACTCTAACCTCAAAGAAAAATACATGCTAGAGAAGATTGCTGATGAAAAAAAAGAAAATGAAATGAAATGTAAAATTAGAGATGTTGCATGAATTTTGGTTAAATTATAAGTGTATATGTTTACTTGTTCTATGCTTGTTTATTTTGAAGGGTGAAAGTAAGATAGAAATTCAATGAGATGAAAAAAAGAGGAGGAGATGTGATAAAAGAAAAAGAGATTGATATTGGATGTGGAATTGAGAAACTAAACCAATTTAAAATTAAAATATAGATATAATAAATAAATACAATTAATGGCCCCCATTAAAAAAGTAATAAAGTTATAGTAATGAAAATGAAAAAAAATTAAAAAAGAAACTATAGAGCCTATACACATTGAAACATTAAAATTAGATGTGAAAGTACAAAGGTAAGGACAGAGAAATAGGAATTGATAGAAGAATTTAGAGCGGAGGAAGAATAGAATGAGGAGGAGAAGAAGGGAAAAAGAAAGGACTAGTTGCTAATAAAGAAAGATGGTGAAAGAAAACAGGAAGAAAGAAGAAGAGAGAAAGGAAGAAAAAGAGGAGAAAAGTAGGAAGAAGAAAGTAGAAAGTTGCAAGGGAGTGAGAAGGAAAAAGTAAAGAATTGAGAGGAAGGTGAAAGAAAATAGGAGGGAAGAAAGGAAGGAAAAGAAGGTAGAAGGAAAGCATGAGATAAGTTGAAAAGTAAAAGGAAAGGGTTGGTGATAGAAAAGATAGAAGGAAAAAAGGCAAGAATGGAATGGAAGTAGAAATAGTGAAAAGGATTAATATAGAAAGCGAAATAATAGAAAGAAGGAGAGAAAAGGAAAGGCTTGTAGATTTGATAAGGAATTTAAAGTAAAAAATTAAAATTGTTATTAAATTGCAAATTTCAATCCCGTCAAGATGGAATATTGAATATAATTTGAAAGATATGTTGAATGAAAGCCCTCCTTTGATATCCCGATTGAATTTCTTGTATACATAATGTAAAACTGACTTTCTCAACTTGTAAGGTTTTTTTTTACTTAATCATCTTTTATTAATTTATTTATGTTTCTTTTTACTTTTTGTATGTCTGTTTGTCTCTTTTTGTTTAGGTTTTTGTTTTTAAAAGGGGAAGATAAGGAATCAGAGTAAATAAAAATTAAAGATTTATTAAGGAACAGAAATTAAGTAGAAATTAATTATAAACGATAAATTGGCTAAGAGAATATATTGAATGTAAATGGAAGAATATACTATATGCAAGCAAATGCTTA